>JAKSZT010000438.1:1122709-1152219 GCA_026826555.1 Tolypeutes matacus
ATGATAAAGGGTATATATGAAAAACCCAAAGCTAACATCATTTTCAACGGTGAAATCCTAAAAGCCTTCCCTCTGAGATCGGGAACAAGACAAGGATGCCCACTATCACCACTCCTATTTAACATTGCCTTAGAAGTACTTGCAAGAGCACTAAGACAAGAAAAGGACATAAAAGGCATCCAGATTGGAAAAGAAGAAGTAAAATTTTCATTATTTGCAGATGACATGATCCTATACATAGAAAGCCCTGAGAAATTGACAACAAGGCTTCTAGAACTTATGAAGGAGTTCGGTAATGTTGCAGGCTATAAGATCAACGCTCAAAAATCAGTAGCATTTCTGTACACCAATAACCACCAAACTGATGAGGAAATCCGGAAAAAAATACCATTTACAATAGTAAACAAAAGAATCAAATACCTAGGAATAAATTTAACTAAAGATGTAAAGGACTTATATACTGAAAACTACACAACACTGTTAAAGGAAATCAAAGAAGACTTAAATAAATGGAAAAATATTCCCTGTTCATGGATGGGAAGACTAAACATCATCAAGATGTCTGTCCTACCCAAACTAATCTACAGATTTAATGCAATCCCAATAAAAGTCAACACTATATTTTTTAAGTAACTGGAGAAACTAACCACAAAATATATTTGGAGAGGCAAGAGGCCCCGAATTGCCAAAGATATATTGAAAAAGAAAAATGAAGTTAGACGTATCACATTACCTGACTTTAAAACATACTACAAAGCTACAGTGATCAAAACTGCGTGGTATTGGCACAAGGATAGACCTACTGACCAATGGAACCAGATTGAGAGTTCTGATATAGATCCTCGCATATACAGTCATCTGATATTTGACAAGGCCACGAAACCCACCCAGTTGGGAGAGAGTGGCCTCTTTAACAAGTGGTGCTTGGAGAACTGGATATCCATATCCAAAAGAATGAGAGAAGAATACCATTTCACACCTTATACAAAAATCAACTCAAGATGGAACAAAGATCTAAATATAAGAGCCAAAACCATAAAAACCTTGGAAGATAATGTAGGGAAGCATCTACAGGACCTTGTAATAGGAAATGGTTTCATGAATTTCACACCCAAAGCACGAGCAGCAAGAGAAAAAATTGATAAATGGGATCTCCTCAAAATTAAAAACTTCTGCACCTCTAAGGATGTTATTAAGAAAATAAAAAGGCAACCTACCCAATGGGAAAAAATATTCGGCAACCATGTATCTGATAGGAGCCTAATATCCTGCATATATAAAGAAATCCTTCATCTCGAAAATAAAAGGACAAACAACCCATATAAAAAATGGGCAAGTGACCTGAAAAGACACTTCTCCAAGGAAGAAATACAAATGGCTAAAAAGCACATGAAAAAATGCTCAACATCACTTGCTATCAGGGAAATGCAAATCAAAACTACAATGAGATACCATCTTACACCCATCAGAATGGCAGCTATTAAAAAAACAGGAGACACTAAATGTTGGAGAGGATGTGGAGGAATAGGAACCCTCATCCACTGCTGGTGGGACTGCGGTATGGTCCAGCCACTGTGGAGGACAGTTTGGCGGTTCCTCAGAAAACTAGCAATAGATCTTCCGTATGATCCAGCAATTCCACTGCTGGGTATATACCCAGAAGAACTGAAAACAAAAATACAAACAGATATATGCACACCAATGTTCATAGCGGCATTGTTCGCCATAGCCAAAAGTTGGAATCAGCCCTGGTGCCCATCAACAGATGAATGGATAAGCAAAATGTGGTACATACATACAATGGAATATTACTCAGCTGTAAGAAGGAATAAAATGCTAACACTTGGAATAACGTGGATGAATCTTGAAGACCTTATGTTGAGTGAAGCAAGCCAGGCACTGACGATGAACAATATATGACCTCACTGATCTGAACTGAGGAAAGTGAGCAGTCTCTGAGAACCATTGTCTGTAAGATAGGTTAACAAAGGAGAGTAAGAGAAGAGTAGGCTTTGAGCCATCATCCAGATGGTCATAATATATGGTAAAGGGATAGAGTGTGGTTGCATGTTGGGGGATGGGGCAGATGAGTGGTGGTGCTCCTGGGTTGGGTGGTGCAGCACTGGGGGGTGGGTGGATTAGGAAGAGCTGGTTCAAATCCCCAGGGCATGTAACTCTGAATCTTGACATTCCATGGGTTGGGAGAAGGGGGTACCATGGGCCCTGGGGGCTGAGGAGAAGGGAACAGTCAAGATCTAATGGGTTGTTTGGTGGTCATGGGGAAGGTTTTTCATTACCTTACAGTAATGGACAGAGGACATGGTAAATATCATCAAAATTTTTAAACTGTATCATCTAAATTGTAAACTATACTGTAAATCACTTACAATGTTTAGTTGCTATATTTTACTATCTGCATAACAGTTATAACAATGCTAACAACCAAAAAAAGGGCGGGGAGTTAATATGGGGTGGGGAAGGGGGGGTGGTTTGGTATCTGGGAGTCTCCGGCACTCCGTGTGTGACTTTGCTGTGACCTAAAACTTCTTTGAAAATTAAATGAAAAATTGGGAGACAATGGGGATTGAGGGGAGGAAGGTGTCATGGCACACCAGACATCCGATAACACAGTGATAAAGGGAAGGCAAAGGGGGAAAAAAGAAGAGAGAAAGGGAAAAAAATGAATATATATATATATATATATATATATTTATATTTTAAAGGCATTTCCCTTGCTTTTTTGCCCAATTTTTGAATGTCCCAATCCACTAATTATATTTTATTTTGTTTTGTTCTTTGTTTGATTATTTGTTTTTTTTTCCTTCTCTCTCTTTTTTTTTTTTTCCCCTGAGTTTCCTTATGTTGTTTGTATCTTGCATGTACGCTTATCACACTTGTTTCTTTTTCCTAGTAAGTGTATTTGATTATTTTATGGACTAAATGTTCATGGAGGATTTGGATCACAGAAGGGTTACAATGGGTACTGCGGGGGATTATTGGGGGGGTGTCTGGGGGGGTCTCGTGGGGATTGGTTCATACGAATATACATGAAAGATATACAAAATCTTTCAAAGGATCAGGGGATGGGGTATGGTCACGATGGGTGGATAATCACACAATAAATGAGGGAATCTGAATTCCTAGCCTGGAAAGCTCTGCCACAATCTCCAAGGGAGCAGCAATAGTCCTCTGAGTGTTTGGACAGTGCCTGTCAAAATAGGATGACCCACTGATGTTTTTTTTTATTTTTTTTTATTGATGACTACCCTTGTGAGTCTTTGCTCTTGTAAATGAGACTTAGCCTGCAGTTGTGGGGTGCCTAAGGGTTGCCACCTGAGAGCCTCCTTGTTGCTCAAATGTGGCCTCTCTCTAAGCCAAACTCAGCATATGATTGCATTACCTTCCCCCCAACGTGGGACATGACTCCCGGGGATGAGCCTCCCTGGCAACGAGGGATTAATACCAAGTGCCAACTGGCAGCTTTGCACAGTGGCAGTATCGTCGCCAATGAGGTTTATCCAAGGCACGATTATTGCTCATTAAAAACTTTTCCCAAGTGCCAACTGGCAACACAACTGGAAAAAGACCTTGAATAAAAGTGGAAATGGTAAAGACAAATGAGTTCAAGTTGCTAAGAGACTTCAAAGAGAGTCGGGAGGTCATCTCAGAGGTAACTCTTATGCACACCTCAGTAGGAGCTCATACAACATCTAAGTACCTATCACCCCACTCAGTGAGGTTCCTGAGAGCTCCGGAGACACCCTGGTCCTATATAAGCGGGGATAGCCCCAGAGACTGATGCCTTATCAGTGGGTTCTATTATGGAATCTGTGCTCCTGAGAGTGACAGAATTAGACTCAAATAAGTCCTCCTTGCACATGGTTCACCAGTCCCTTCTATTCAAACCTGTATGCGATGCTGGAGTTTTAGGTATACTTCCAGAGACTGGAGCCTCCCGCGTACCTATGTGCCAGGTGTGCATGAAATCTAGGTGGAGCTGCAACTCCTACCCTACAGCTCAATGGACTCATCCAAGTCACCTGGTGAGGAGACAGTGATGGGCAATGGCCATCCCAGGGAATGGTGAGGGCCTGCATCTGCAGGCAGGATCATCCCACCCACCATATCCATGGGATATAAGCCCTCTCTCACTTCGAGTTGGAGTGGACATCACCATCTCAGTCCCCTCAGGATTGGGGGAAGAACTATGGACTAGAGTGGACTTGATGGTATTCTTTTGTTCACATATGGTGATTCTAGCAATGCAAGAAATTATAACAATGAGGTGGAGCCAGTGGCCTCTTGACACTTTTGGGGTAGGGAGGGGATGAGCAGTTGTAATACAGTGGCTTCTTTGGGAGTTGGAAGTTGTCCTGAGTACTGTTTTGGCAACGGATGTAGGCCATTTTAAATCAGCACACACCACTCAGAACTGAGTGGGAGAGAATGTGGTCTACAGTGTGAACTGTGGTCTATGGTTGGTGGCAAGGCTCCAGGATGTGTAAGCTCATTGAGGGTGGTGGGCCACACTGTGGGAGATGTTTGTGTGGGATGTGATGGGAGGTGGGCAACATGGGAATCCCAGTGTTTCCATGTAATATTTTGGGCAATCTAAGCACCTCTTAAAATATATGTATATATATATATAAACAACATTTTTGTAAGCAAATACACATATATGCATATATATTTATATATCATTTTGCAAATGTTTGTATGTATTGTGAGAATTTTGATTTTTACCCATAATAAAATAAATAAATAAATAAATTAATTAATTAATTAATTAATTTAAAAAAAGTTTAATAATGATTGAAAAGATGAACTCACAACACTGTGAATATATGAAAGACCAAGGAATATACACATTGGATAAAAAAGATATTGGCTTGAGAGCCCCACGTGAGCTTGTAAGATTTACAATGTCTGTGAATTTCAGGAAGGAAAAGAGGAACTGAGCCATTAACCTTTAAGACTTGCTCATTTTAGTAAAATGTAAACTGTCAAGTATCTATTGCTTTTGTATATGTACATATATATTTTCTTTGTTCTAAAGCCAAAATAAAAGCCACACCTTAGGAGGTGGCAGGGCTCTTTTCTCCATATTGGACGGAGAGTCCCCTGATCCCAAAAAAAAAAAAAAAAAAAAAAAAAAAGATATTGGCTTAAAATGTCTATAAAGCATATTTGTATGACTTATGTGCATTATTAAAAGTATATATTAAGAGAAAGAGGGTGGTGAGAGACAAATATGGAGCTTTGGAATTAAATATTTATCTAAAGTGATTTTCTTTTGTTTCTTCATTGTTGGAGGCTATAATCACACGTGCATAGAATAGAGGGTTGTATACTCTGATTGATGAATTAGTTCCTTGACTTTTATGAACCATTCATATACCCATGGTAACTAGGAAACATTTGAGTCACTCTTTCTCAAATTTTGGAACCTACAATTCCCTTTTTTCTTCTAGGTGTTGGCAAGGTCCTTCATAAGCCATAGGAGTAAATTGGAGGCTGGGAGTTATTCACTGTCTGAATTCCTGGGTTTTCATTTGTGTATATGTGGATTCTGCTCCTTTGTAAGATTAAGTTTGATTTTGTTTCCAATACTTCCTAAAAAATTACAATAAGTCATAAAAGCAGGTATTTATATATGGATATGAGCATAACAATCTTTCTGCATAGGAGAAAAGCCCAAAGATGTCCAGAAAATCAGGAATGGTTTCCTTGAAACAAAATCCAGTGCCTTCTAAACATTCAGTAAACAATTGTGAAATCATGAAAAAAGATCTCCTCAGAATTATCAATTAACCTAATCTCTTTTTTAAAATTAATATTTGCTTTCAATCTAACATCCTTATCAGTTCATAACCTTAAATTAAAAGCTTTCAACATCTTTAAAAAGCCACTCATTGTTCACTTTGTCCACATGATGTAGCATGGGATCACATGTCAATAAAACTGATAGATAAACAAAAGTTTGCTCAAGGACAGCCAGAAAAACCCCTATATATGTCAATGTCAACAAATGGATTGACAGGTGAACTATTTATTCTTTATTCTTCTGCTTTTTCTTTCTTTCTTTCTTCTTCTTCTTATTATTATACAACTATTGAAAATCTTTAATAAAGATGAAGAGATGAATGCACACCACTGTGAATATACCAAGGACCAGGGAATGTACACTTTGGGTAAAAAAGCTTTTGGGTTGTCTATCTCCATAAAGCAGATTTGTTTGAAAAAAATCATGGGGATGTCAGGAATTGTACACTCAAGTAGAACCATGGATAATTGTTATAAGTCATGTTTCATAAATGCTCTGGCCAGTTTTGAAAAATAAGTCACAATTCAAGTTTTTTCTGGAGATGGGACCACTCTATTGTATTAAGTCCTTTTATTTTCTAAGGTTGTGATTTCTGCTATAGACTTCAAATTTATGTATGTTTATGTGTGACTGATATGCATCACAAAACATATATATATTAAAGGAAAGAGGGTGTTGATAGACAAATATGAATATTAGGAATTTCTATTTCTCAAAAGTATTCTTCCATTTGTGTTTGTTCATTGTTGGAGGCTATAATCATGCATGCATAAAATGAAGGGAAGTGCACTCTATATGATGGATTAGTTCCTTGAGTTTTTATGAACCATTCCCCTCCCCCATGATATCTTGTAAACATTTGAGTCACTCTCTGTCAAATTATGGACACTACAACTACCTTTTTCTCTTCTGGGTGTTTGCAATGTCCTTAATAAGCCATAAGAGAAATTTGGAGGTTGGGAGCTATTTCTACTCTGAGTTCCTGGGTTTTCATTTGTCTATATGCAGATTCTGTTTCTTTGTAAGAATGAGATTCATTGTATACCCAATTCTTTCTAGAATATTACAATAAGTCAAAAGAGCAGGTATTTATATATGGATTCCTGCATCACAAACACTCTGCACTCATGACCTGCCCAAAGATATCCAGATAATCAAGAATGGTTTCCTTGAAACAAAATCTGGATCCTCCTAAACATTCAGGAAACAATTGTAAAATCATTGAAAAGGATCTCCTCTGAATTATTGATTTACCTACACTCCTGTTTAAAATTAACCTTTTCTTTCAATCTAATATCTGTTTAAATTCATAATTTTAAAATAAAGACCTTTCAAGAGCTTTAAAAAAGCCATTCATTGTTAATATTGTCCACATGATGTAGTATGGGATCATATATAAATAAAACTGATAGATAAAAAAAAGTTGTTCAAGGATAGCCAGAAAAGCATATATGTATGTCAGTGTCAACAAAAAGATTTAGAGGTGAATAATTTTCATTATTTTTGGGGTTTTTCTTTATTTATTATAATTATTATAGAGCCATTCAAAAGGTTTAATAATGATTGAAGTGAAGAATGCACACCACTGTGAATATACCAAGGCCCTGGGAAAGTACACATTGGATAAAAAAGATTTTGGTTTAAAATATTTCAATAAAAGAGATTTGTTTTAAAAATCAAGGAGATGTCCTGAATTGTATACCCCAGTTGAGCCATGGATAATATTTATTAGTCATGTTTCAGAAATGCTCTGGCCAATTTTTAAAAATTAATCACATTTCAAGTTTCTGCTGGAGATATGTGTATGGGACCACTTTAAGGTGTTAAGCCCCTATTTTTCTAAGGTTGTGATTTCTGCTCTAGACTTCAAGTTTATGTATGTTCGTGTATGACTGATATGCTTACTAAAAATATATAATAAGAGAAAGAGGGTGTTGAGAGAAAAATATGAAGCTTGGGAATTACCGATTTCTCTGAAGTGGTCTTCCTTTTGTATTTCTTCTTTGTTGGAGGGTATAATCACACGTGCACAGAATGGAGGTTGGTACATTCTGCTTGAGGGATTATGTACTTGACATTTATGAACGATTACCCTCCCCAAGATACCTTGCAATCATATGAGTATCTCTTTTTCACCTTGTGGATGCTACAAGTGCCTATTTCTCTTCTGCCAGTTTGCAATGTCCATAATAAACCATAGGAGAAATTTGGAGGCTGGGAGCTCTTTCTTTTCTGAGTTCCTTGGCTTTTATTTGTCTAGATATGGATTCTGTTTCATTGTAAGAATAGTTTGATTTTATTCCCAATACTTTCTTAAAAATTACAATATGTCATAAGAGCATGTATTTGTATATCAATACCTCCATCACAATCTCTTCGCACACGAGAACAACCAAATTATGCCCTGAAAATCGAGAAAGGTTTCCTTGAAACAAAGTCTGGAGCCTTCTAAACATTCAGTAAACAATCGTGAAATCATGGAAAAAAAAGAAACTCAATCTTACAAAGAAAGAGAATTGGCATATACACTAATGAAACCCAAGGAACTCAGGATACAAATAACTCCCAACCTCCAAATTTTTCCAATGGCTTATGAAGGACCTTGTCAATACCCAGAAGAGAAAAAAGACTTGTAGTATCCACAAGGTGAAAAAGAGTGACTCAAATGTTTATAAGATATCAAGGGGAGATGAATTGTTCATAAAAGTTAAGGACCTAAACCATCAAGCAGAGTGTACCACCCTTCATTCTATGCATGCATGATTATAACTTCCAAGAATGAAAACACACAAAAGGAAGACCGTTTTAGAGAAATAGGTAATTGCAAAGCTTCATATTTTCCTCTCACCATGCTCTTTCTATTAATATATATTTTTATTGATGCATATCAAACATACATGAACATGCATAAACTTGAAGTCTAGAGCAGAAAACACAACCTTAGAAAGTAAAGGGGCGTAATACCTTACAGTGGTCCCATAAACACATCTCCAGCAGAAACAAGAATTGTGATTCATATTTTAAAAATGGCTTGAGCATTTCTGAAACACGACTTATAATTATCATCCATGGCTCAACTTGGGTGTACAATTCCTGACATCCCAAAGATTTTTAAAACAAAACTGTTTTATTGAGATATATTAAACCAATATCTTTTTATCCAGGGTGTTCATACCCTGGTCTTCCATATATTCACAGTGGTGTGCATTCATCTCTTCAATCATTATTAAACCTTTTCAATTGCTCTATAATAATCATAATAAATAAAGAAAAACTAGAAGAATAAAGAAGAAAAATTTTCATCTCTCAATCCATTTGTTGACACTGACATATAGTTGTTTTGCTGGCTGTCATTGAACAATTTTTTAAAAAATTCATCTATCTGTTTTAATGATATGTGATCCCATACTACATCATGTGGACAAAGTGAACAATGAATGACTTTTTTAAAGCTGTTGAAAAGGTTTTTATTTTAAAATTATGACCTGAAATGCATGTTTGTTTGAAAGAAAATGTTAATTATAAAAGGGAGCAGAGGTAAATCGATAATTCAGACAATATCTTATTCCATGACTTCAAGAATGTTTACTGAATGTTTAAAAGGATCTGGAATTTGTTTCAAAGAAACCATTCCTAATTTTATGGACACCATTGGGACGTTCTCAAGTGCAAAATGATTGTGATGCCAGTATCCATTTATAACACCCTGCTCTTATGACATACTGTAATTTTTCAGAAAGTATTGGGGTAAAAAACAAACTCATTCTTACAAAGAAACAGAATGCACATTTACACTAATGAAAACCAAGAAACTCAGGATGCAAATAACTCCCAACCTCCAAATTTCTCCTATGGCTTATGAAGGACCTTGCCAGTACCCAGAAGGGAAAAAAAGGAATTGTAGTGTCCACAAGGTGACAAAGAGTGACTCACATGTTTACAAGATATCATGGGGGAGAGGAATGGTTCATAAAGATTAAAGACCTAATGCATCAAGCAGAGTGTACCGCCCTCCATTCTATAAAGTGTGATTATTGCCTTGAACAATGAAGAAACACAAAAGGAAGACCACTTTAGAGAAATAGGTAATTCAAAAACATCATATTGCTTCTTACCAAACTCTTTGTCATAATATATATTTTAAGTGATGCATGTCTGTCATAAATGAACATATATAAATTTGAAGTTTAGAGCAGAAATCACAACCTTAGAAAACTAAGGGGCATAACATCACAACCTTAGAGAACAAAGGGGCATAACAGCTTACAGTGTTCCAATCTCCAGCAGATACTTGAATTGTGATATCTTTTTAAAAATTGCTCAGAGCACTTCTGAAACATGGCTAATAACTATTATCCATAGCTAACTTGGGAGGACAATTCCTGACATACCCATGAATTTTAAAACAAATCTGTTTTATTGAGACATATTAAAATAACTTCTTTTTTATCCAATGGGTACACTTCCTCATCCTTGGTATATTCACAGTGGTTTGCATTCATCTCTTCAATCATTATTAAACCTTTTCCTTAGCTCTGTAATAATTATAATAAATAAAGAAAAAGCAGAAGAATAACGAAGGAATTATTCACCTCTCATTCCATTTGTTGGCACAGACATGCATAGATGTTTTCCCGGCTGTCCTTGAACACCTTTTTTTGGTTTCTCTCTCAGTTTTATTGGTATGTGATCCCATAATACATCATGTGGACAAAGTGAACAATGAATGACTTTTTAAAACTTTTGAAAAGATCTTTATTTTAAATTTATGAACTGAAACAGATATTACATTGAAAGAAAATGTTAATTTTTAAATGGAGTGTAGGTAAGTCGATAATTCAGAGGAGATGTTTTTCCATGATTTCACAATTGTTTACTGAATGATTAGAAGGCTCTGGAAATATTTCACGGAAACCATACCTGATTTTTCTGAACATAATTGGGCTGTTCTTGAGAGCAGAGAGAAAGTAATATAGGTATCCCTATATACATACCTGCTCTTATGACATATTTTAATTTTTAGATTTTATTGGAAATAAAATCAAACCCATTCTTAAAAGAAACAGAATCCACATATACACAAATGAAAATGCAGGAACTCTGAGAGGAATAGCTCCCAGCCTCCAATTTTCCCTATGGCTTCTGAAGGTCCTTAGCAACACCCAGAAGAGAAAAAGGGACTTACAGGGTCCATAATGTGACTATGAATGACTGAAATGTTTTCAAGATATCACGGAGGAGAGAAATGGTTCATAAAAGTCAAGGACCGAATCCATGATGCAGAGTGTACCGACCTCCATTCTATGCATGAGAGATTACAGCCTCCAACAATGAAGAAAGACAAAAGGACGACCACTTTAGAGAAATAAGTAATTCCAAAGCTTCACATTTGTCTCTCACCACCCTCTTTCTCTTAATATATATTTTTAATGTTGCATATCAATCATAGTTGAACATATTTAAACTTTAATTCTTGAGCAGAAATCACGGCATTAGAAAATAAAGGGGCATAACAAATTGCAGTGCCCCGTGCACACATTTCCAGCAGAAACTTGAATTGTGATTAATTTTTAAACATTGGCCAGAGCATTTCTGAAATGCGACTAATAACTATCATCCATGGCTGAACTTGGGTGCACAATACCTAATATCCCCACGATTTTTAAACAAATCTGTTTAATTGACATATATTAAACCAATATCATTTTTATCCAATATGTACATTCCTTAGTATTTTCTATATTCACAGTGGTGTGTAGTCATCTATTTTATCATTATTAAACCTTTTAAATAGCTCTATAATAAGTATACTAAATAAAGGAAAACCAAAAGAATAAATAAGAATTTATTCACCTCTCAATCCATTCATTGACAATGACATACATAGGTGCTTTTCTGGCTGTCCTTGAAACTTTTTTTGTTTATCCATCATTTTTATGGACATGAGATCCCATACTACATCATGTGGGCAAAGTGAACAATGAATGTCTTTTTTAAAGATGTTGATAATGTTTTTATTTTTAAAATTATGAACTGAAATGGATACTATATTGAAGGAAAAGTTAATTTTTAAAGGGAGTATAGTTAAGTCAATAATTGAAAGGAGATCTTTTTCCTTGATTTCACAATTGTTTACTGAATGTTTAGAAGGCTCCAGAATTATTTCAAGGAAACCATACCTGAATTTTCTGGGCATAATTCAGCTGTTCTTGAGTACAGAGAGAATGTGATGGAGATATCCACATATAAATACCTGCTCTTATGACATATTTTAATTTTTTAGAAAGTATTGGAAATCAAATCAAACTCATTCTTAAAAGAAACAGAATCCAAATATACAGAAATGAAAATGCAAGAACTCAGAGAACAAAAATCTCCCAGCCTCCAATTTTCCCTATGGCTTTTGAAGGACTTTACCTCTCCCACAAGAGAAAAAGGTACTTGCAGGATCCACAGGGTGACAATGAGTGAATCAAGTGTATACAACATATCATGGGGGAGAGAAGTGGTTCATAAAAGTCAAGGACCTAATCCATGAAGTAGAGTGTACCGATCTCCACTTTATGCACGAGTGATTATAGCCTCCAACAATGAAGAAACAAAAAAGGAAGACCACTTTGGAGAAATTGGTAATTCCAAAGGTTCATATTTCTCTTTCAGCATGGTCTTTCTCTTAATATATATTTCTATTCATGCATATCAATCATATATAAACATACAAAAACTTGAAGTCCAGAGGAGAAATCATGACCTTAGAAAATAAATGGGTCTAACACCTTTCAGTGGTCACATACACACATTTCCAGCAGAAACTTGAATTGTGATTCATTTTTAAAAATTGGCCAGAGTATTTCTGAAACATGACTAATAATTATTATCCATGGCTCAACTTGGGTGTACAATTCCTGATATCCCCACGATTTTTAATACAAATCTGTTTCTGTGAGACATTTTAAATCAGTATCTTTTTTATCCAATATGAACATTCCATGGTCTTTGGTATATTCACAGTGTTGTGCATTCATCTCTTCAATCTTTATTAAACCTTTTCAATAGCTCTATAAGAATTACAATAAATAAAGAAAAACCAGAAAATAAAAAAGAAATTATTTACCTCTCCATCCATTTGTTGACACTGACACACATAGGAATTTTTCTGGCTGTCCCTGAAGAATTTTTTTGGTTTACTATCAGTTTTATTGATATGTGATCCCATGCTACATCAAGAGGATAAAGTGAACAATAAATGTCTTTTTTAAAGCGTTTGAAAGGTATTTTTTTTTTTAATTATGAACTGAAGTGGATATCAGATTGAAAAAATATTAATTTTAAAAGGGAGTGTAGTGCAGGGACACTTCATTTTCAGAAGATAGTTTTAATAATTACAATTTAACAATTCAGTCCTTGTTTTAAGAGATTTGAAATTATATTGAAAGAGAATTTTAAATAAGGAAGTAGTACATTTTAAATCTTAAATTAAGTCTGCTTGTGCCCCTTCTAAATTGAATTTTTCTTTATTGTATTATATAATTTTTAATTTGCTTGGGCTTCTTAAGAATTAGATGTTCTATCATTCTGATTCTATTGACAAAGACCATTTAAAATTATTATAATATAATTTATAATGTATGGTGTTGTATGACTTTGTTCCAGTAGAAGACACCAAAGAAGCATTGGTATTACCAGTCATTCTTTGGTACTAGACCTAGAATATATAATAAGCAGATAGAATATCTACATAAACAATTCTTTTAAAACATAAAAAAATAAAATAAAAAAAGGGAGTGTAGGTAAATGGATAATTCATGGGAGAATTTTTCCCATGATTTCACGATTGTTTACTAAATGTTTAGAAGGCCCCAGATTTTGTTTCAAGGAAACCATTGCTGATTTTCTGTACATCATTGGGCTTTTCTTGAGTCCAGAGATATTGTGGTTCAGGTACCCAAATATAAATACGTGCTCTTATGACATATTGTAATTTCTTAGAAAGTATTGGAAATAAAATCAAACTCATTCTTACAAAGAAACAGAATCCACATACAGACAAATGAAAACCCAGGAACTCAGAGTACAAAAAGATCACAGGCTCCAAATTTCTCCTATATCTTATGAAGGACCTTGCCAAATCCCAGAAAAGAAAAATGGGCTTTTAGGGCCCACAGGTAATAAAGAGTGAATCACATGTTTACAAGATATCATGTGGGAGAGGAATGGTTCATAAAAGTCATAGACATAGTCCATCAAGCAGTGTGTATCACCCTCCATTATATGCACGTGTGATTATAGCCTCTAATAATGAAGAAACACAATAGGAAGGCCATTTTAGAGAATCAGGTAGTTCCAAAGTTTCATTTTTGTCTCTCACCACCTTCTTTCTTTTAATATATATTTTTAGTGATGCATATCAAACATACATGAACATATATAAACTTGAAATCTAGAGTAGAAATCACAACCTTACAAAATAAAGAGTCATAACACCTTTTTTTGATCCCATCACCAGGAGAAACTTGAATTGTGATTCATGTTTAAAAATTGGCCAGAGCATTTCTGAACCACGACTAATAACTATTGTGTATGTCTAAACTTGGGTATATAATTCCTGACATTCCCACAATTTTTAAAACAAATCTGTTTTACTGAAACATATTAAACCAATATATTTTTTATCCAACGTATACATGGTCTGGTCCTTGGTATATTCACAGTGGTGTGCATCATCCCTTCAATCATTATTAAACCTTTTCAATAGCTCTGTAATACTTATAATAAATAAAGAAAAACCAGAAGAATAAAGAAGAATTTTTTCTCCTCTCAGTTCATTTGTTGATACTGACATACATAGGTGTTTTTCTGGCTGTCCATGAACGACTTTTTTGTTTATCTTTCAGTTTTATTGATATGTGATCCCATACTACATCATGTGAACAAAGTGAACAATGCATGTCTGATTTAAAGATGTTGAAAAGCTCTTTATTTTAAAATTATGAAATGAAACGTATATTAGATTGAAAGAAAATGTTAAATTTAATAGGATGTGTAGGTAAACCAATAATTCTGAGGAGATCTTTTTCCATGATTTTACGATTTTTTTTACTGAATGTTTAGAACACTCCAGATTTTGTTTCAAGGAAACCGTTCCAGATTTTCTCTACATCATTGGACTGTTCTTGAGTGCAGAGAGATTCTGATGCAGGTACCCTTATAGAAATTACTACTCTTATGTTATATTGTAATTTTTTAGAATGTATTGGAAATAAAATCAAACTCATTCTTACAAAGAAATAGATTCCATGTATACACAAATGAAAACCCAGGAACTCATAGTACAAATAGCTCCCATCCTACAAATTTCTCCTATGCTTTATGTAGGTTCTTGCCAAAATCCAGAACAGAAAAACAGACTTGTAGGATCCAGAAGGTGACAATGAATGACAAAAAATATTTACAAGATATCATGTGGGAGAGAATTGGTTCATAAAAGTGAAGGAACTAATTCATCAAGCAGTGTGTACCACACTCCATTCATTTGCACACATGATTAGAAACTTCAACAATGAAGAAACACAAAGGAAGACCATTTTAGAGAAATAAGTAATTGCAAACCTTCATACTTGTGTCTCAACACCGTCTTTCTATTAATATCTATATTTAGTGATACATATCAATCATATATGAACATACATAAACTTGAAGTCTAGAGCAGAAATCACAACCTTAGAAAATAAAGGGGCATAACACCTTACAGTGGTCCCATCTCCAACAGAAATGTGAATTGTGATTCATTTTGAAAAATTGGTCAGATCATTTCTGAAACATGACTAATAACTATTTTCCATGGCTCAACTTGGGTCTAAAATTCCTGAAATCCCCACAATCTTAAACCAAATCTGTTTTACTGAGATTATTAAACCAGTAACTGTTTTATCCAATGTGTACAGCCCCTGATCCTTAGTATTTTCACAGTTTTTTGCAGTAATCTTTTCAATCATAATTAATCATTTTCAATAGCTATATAATAATTATAATATATAAAGAAAAAACAGAAAAATCAAAAAGAAGTTATTCACTCTCAATCCATTCATTGAAACTAACACACATAGGAGTTTTTCTGGCTGTTCTTAAACAAATTTTTATTTATCTAACATATTAATTGATATGTGATCCTACACTTAATCATGTGGACAAATTGAACAATGAATGGCTGTTTTAAACATATTGAAAAGGTCTTTATTTTAAAATTATGAACTGAAATGGATATTAGATAGAAAGACAATGTTAATTTTAAAAGTGAGTATGGGTAAATCGATAATTCTGAGGAGAATTTTTCCCATGATTTCACGATTGTTTACTGAATGTTTAGAAGGCTCCAGATCTTGTTTCAAGGAAAGCATTCCTGGTTTTCTGGACATCATTGGGCTGTTCTCAAGTGCAGAGAGATTGTGATGCAGGGATCCATATATAAAAACCTGCTCTTATCACATAATGTAATTTTTTAGAAAGTATTAGAAATGAAATAAAATTCATTCATAAAAAGAAACAGAATTCACATATACACAAATGAAAAGCCAGGAATTTAGAGTACAAACAGCTCCCAGGCTCCAAATTTCTCCTATGGCTAATGAAGGACCTTGCCAACACACAGAGTAGAAAAAGAGATATGAAGTGCCCACAAGGTAAAAAAGAGTGATTCAAATGTTTACAAGATATCACGGGGGAGCGGAATGGTTCATAAAAGTCAAGGACCTAATAAATCTAGAGGAGTGTACCACCCTCCATTTTGTCGGTTGCCACTATAGCCTCTAACAATGAAGAAATAGCAAAGAAAGACCACTTTAGAGAAATAAGTAATTCCAAAAATTCATATTTGTCTCTCACCACACTCTTTCTTTTAATATATATTTTAGTGATGCATAGCAATCACACATGCACATAAATAAACATGAAGTCTAGAGCAGAAATCACGACCTCAGAAAATAAAGGGGCATAACACTTTACTGTGGTACAATCTTTAGCAGAAACTTGGACTTTGATTCATTTATAAAAATTGGCCAGATCATTTCTGAAGCATGACTAATATCTATTTTTCATGGCTCAACTTGGATGTACAGCTCCCTACATCCCCAGGATTTTAAAAACAAATGTATTTTATTGAGATATATTAAACCAATATCTGTTTTCTCCAATGTATACATTCCCTGTCCTTGGTATATTCACAGTGGAGTGCATTCATCTCTTCAATGATTATTAAATCTTTTCCAATAACTCTATAATAATGATAATAAATAGAGAGAAACTAGAAGAATAAGGAATAAATTATTCACCTGTCAAACCATTTATTGACACTGACAAACATAGGTTTTTTTTCTGGCTGTCCTTGAGCAACTTTTTTTTGTTTATCTGTCAGTTTTATTGATATGTGATCCCACACTACATCATGTGGACAAAGTGAACAACGAATGACTTTTTAAAGCTGTTGAAATTTTCTTTATTTTAAAATTATGAACTGAAACGGATATTAGATTGAAAGAAAATGTTAATTTTAAAAGGGAGTGTATGTAAATCGATAATTCTGAGATCTTTTCCCATGATTTCAAGTTCATTTTCTCAATGTTTAGAAGGCTCTGGAATTTGTTACAATGAAACCATTCTTGATTTTCTAGACATCATTGGGCTGTTCACGAATGCATAGAGATTTTGATGTGGGTCTCCATGTATAATTTTTTAGAAAGTATTGGAAATAAAAGCAAACTCATTCTTACAAAGCAACAGAATACACATATACAAAAATGAAAACCAAGGAACTCATAGTACAAATATCTTCCAGCCTCCAAATTTCTCCTATTGCTTATGAAGTACCTTGCCAACACCCAAGAGTGAAAAAGGGACTTGTAGGGTGCACAAGATGTCAAGGAGCGAGTCAAATGTTTACAAGGTATCATGGGGGAGAGGAATGGATAATAAGTAAAAGAGTTAATCCATCAAGAAGAATGTACTACCCTGTATTCAATGCACATGTGATTTTAGCTTCCAATAATGAAGAAATACAAAAGGAAGACCACTTTAGAGAAATCGGTAATTCCAAAGCTTCACACTTCTCTCTCCAAAATCTCTCACTTAATATATTTTTGTTGTGATGCCTTCATTCATATTTGAACATACATAAACTTGAAGACTAGGGCAGAAATCACAACATTAGAAAATCAAGGGTCATAACACCTTCAGTTGTCCCATCACCAGCAGAAACTTGAATTGTGATTCATTTTTAAAAATTGACCATAACATCTTTGAAACATGACTAAGAACTATTAACTGTGGCTCCAGATGAGAGTACAATTCCTGACATCCCCATGATGTTGTATACCAATCCCTATTATTGAGGCATAGTAAACAAGTATATGTTTTTTATCCAATTTGTACATTCCTGGTCCTTGGTATATTCACAGTGGTATGCATTCATCCCTTCAATCATTATTAAACATTTTCAATAGCTCTAACATAATTATAATACAAAAATAAATACCAAAAGTATAAAGAATGTATTATTCACATCTCAATACATTTGTTTTCACTGACATACTTAGGTATTTTTCTGGCAGTCCTTGGACAACTTTTTTTGTTTATCTATCACTTTTATTGATATTTGAACCCATACTACATCATGTGGACAAAGTGAACAATGAATGGCTTATTGAAAGCTGTTGAAATGGGAATTATTTTAAAATTATGACCTGAAATGCATGTTTGTTTGAAAGAAAATGTTAATTATAAAAGGGAGCAGAGGTAAATTGATAATTCAGACAATATCTTATTCTCGGTGTTGGCAAGGTCTTTCCTAAGCAATAGGAGAAACTTCGAGGCTGGGAGATATTTGTAGTCTGAGTACTGGATTTTCATTTGTGTATATGGGGATTCTGTTTCTTCATAAAAATGAGTTTGATTTTTTACCAATACTTTCTAAAAATTAAAATATGTCATAAGAGCAGGTATTTATATATGCATACATGCAGCACAATCTCTCTGTAGTCAAGAAAAGCACAATCATGTCCAGAAAATCTGGAATTGTTTCCTTGGAACAATATCCAGAGCCTTCTAAACATTCAGTAAACAATTGTGAAATGATGGAAAAAGGTCTCCTCAGAATTATTGTTTTACCTACACTCCCTCTTTTTAATTAACATTTTATTTCAATCTAATATCCGTTTCAGTTCATAATTTTAAAATACTTTTTCAAAACCTTTAAAAAAGCCATTCATTGTTAAATTTGCCCACATGATGTTGTATGGGATCACATATCAATAAAACTGATAGATAAACAAGAAAGTTGTTCAAGGACTTTCAGAAAAACAACTATGTAAGTCATTGTCAATGAATGGATTTAGAGGTGAACAATTTCTTCCTTTTTTTCTGTTTTTTTTTTATATATATAATAATTATTTTAGAGCTAATGAAAAGGTTTAATAATGATTGAAGAGATGAATGCACACCCCTGTGAACATACCAGGGACCAGGGAATGTACAGATTGGATTAAAAGGATATTGGTTTAATATGTCTCAATAAAGCAGATTTGTTTTAAAAATCTTGGGGAGTTCATGAATTGTACACCCAAGTTAAGCCATGGATAATGGTTTTAGTCGTGTTTCAGAAATGCTTTGGCCAATTTTTAAAAAAAATTCAAGTTTCTGCTGTAGATGTGTGTATGAGACTACTGAAAGGTGTTTTGCCCATTTATTTTCTAAGGTAGTGATATCTTCTCTAGACTTCAAGTTTGTGTATGTTCATGTATGCCTGATATGCATCACTAAAAATATATATTAATAAAAGTGGGTGGTGTGAGACAAATATGAAGCTATGGACTTATCTATTTCTCAAATTGTCTTCCTTTTGTGTTTCTTACATTGTTGGAGGCTATAATCCAGCCTGCATATAATGGCGGATGGTACACTCTGCTTGACTGATTAGGTCCTTGATTTTATGAAGCATTCCTGTCCCCCATGATATCACATATACATGTGAATCAGTCTTTGTCACCTTGTGAACACTACAAGTCTGTTTTTCTCTCTAGGTGTTGGCAAGTTCCTTCATAAGCCATAGGAGAAATTTGGAGCCTGGGAGCTATTTGTTCTCTGTGTTCCTGTGTTTTTATTTGTGTATATGTGGATTTTGTATCTCTGTAAGTATGAGTTTATTTTGATTTCCAATACTTTCTAAAAATTACAATATGTTATAAGACAAGGTATTTATATAGAGATACCAGCATCACAGTCACTCGGCACTAAAGAACATCCCAATGATAACCAAAAAATCAGGAATGGATTCTTTGAAAGAAAATCCAAAACCTTCTAACATTCAGTAAACAATCGTGAAATCATTGGGAAAGCTCTCCTCAGAATTATTGATTTACCAACACTCCCTTTTAAAATAAACATTTTCTTTCATTCTAATATCCATTTAAGTTCATAATTTTAAAATAAAAGCTTTTCAACATCTTTTTAAAAGCCATTCCTTGCTCACTTTGTCCACAGATGTTGTATAGGACCACATATCACTAAAACTTACAGATAAACAAAACAGTTGTTCAGGGACAGACAAGAAAACACCTCAAAAATGGATTGAGAGGTGAATAATTTCTTAATTATTCTTCTGGTAATTCTTTATTTATTATAAATATTATATAGCTTTTCAAAAGGTTTATTAATGACAGAAGAGATGTATGCACACCACTGTGAATATACCAAGGACCAGGGAATGTATAAATTGGATAAAAAAGATATTGGTTTGATATGTCTCAATAAAGCATATTTGTTTTAAAATCATGGGGATGTCTGAAATTGTACACCTAGGTTGAGCCATGGATAATAGTTATTAGTAGGGTTTCAGAAATGCTCTGGTAAAGTTTTATTTATTTTTTATTTTTTTATTTTTATTTTTTTAAGATTTTATTTATTTATTCATTTATCCCCCCCCTTGCTGCTTGTGCTCGCTGGGCCAGCCAACCACGCCGTGCGGGCGGGCCCGCCCCCACCAGGAGGCCCCGGGAACCGAACCCGGGGCCTCCCATATGGTAAATGGGTGCCCTACTGATTGAGCCACAGCCGTTTCCCAAAGCGTTTTTTTTTGTTTGTTTTTTTCTTACTGGGAGGTCCCAGAGATCGAACCCGGGTCCCTCCATGTGGGAGACGGACTCCCAACCAGTTGAGCCACATCCGACCCCCTGGTAAATTTTTAAAAATGAATCATAATTCAAGTTTCTACTGGAGATGGGACCACTGTAAGGTGTTATGCCCCTTTACATTCTAAATTCATGATTTCTGCTCTAGACTTCGAGTTTATGTATGTTCATGTATGATTCATATGCATCACTAAAATATATATATTAAAGAAAGAGGGCGAGGAGAGATAAATATGAAATTTTGGAATTACCTATTTCTCTACAGTTGTGTTCCTTTTGTGTTTCTTCATTGTTGGAGTTTTAATCACGTGTGCATATGATGGAGGGCAGAGCACTCCGCTTGATGGATTAGGTCCGTGACTTTTATGAAAGATTTCTCTCTTCAATGATATCTTGTAAACATTTCAGTGACTCTTTGTCACCTTGTGGACTATACAATTCCCTTTTCCTCTTCTGGGTTTTGGGAAGGTTCTTTAAAGCCTTAGGAGAAATTTTGAGGCTGGGAGCTATTTATACTCTGAATTCCTGGGTTTTCATTTGTGTTTATGGTGATTCAGTTTCTCTGTAAGTATGAGTTTGATTTTATTTCCAATATTTTTCTTAAAAAAGGAAATATTTCATAATAGCAAGTATTTATATATGGATACCTGCAATATAGTAACTCAGCACTTGAGAAAGGTCCAATGATGTCCAGAAAATCAGGAATGGAATCCTTGAAACAAAATCCGAGCCTTCTAAACATTCAGTAAACAATTGCGAAATCATGGGAAAAGATTGTCTCAGAATTATAGATTTACCTACCCTCCCTTTTAAAATTAACATTTTCTTTCAATCTAATATGGATTTTTGTTTATAATTTTAAAATAAAGACCTTTTCAACAGCTTTTTGAAAAGCCATTCATTGTTCACTTTGTCCACATGATGTAGTATGGGATGACAGATCAATAAAACCGATAGACCAACAAATAAGTTGTTCATGGACAGTCAGAAAACACTTATGTATATCAGTGTCAACATGGATTGAGAGATGAATAATTTCTTCCTTATTCTTCTGGTTTTTCTTTATTTATTATAATTATTATAGAGCTACTGAAAAGGTTTAATAATGATTCAACTGTGAATATTCAAAGGACCAGGGAATGTACACTTTGGATTAAAAAGTTATTGGTTTAATATTTTCAATAAATCTGATTTGATTTAAAAATCATGTAAGTGTTTTCAAATGTACACCCAAGTAGATCCATGGATAATAGTTATTAGTCGTGTTTCAGAAATGCTCTGAACAATTTTTAAAAATGAATCACAATTCAAATTCATGTTGGAGAAGTGACCACTGTAAAGTTTTATACCCCTGTATTTTCTAAGATGGTGATTTCTGCTCTAGATTTCAAGATTCTGTATGTTCATGTATGAATGATGTGCATAGCTAAAAATATATATTAAGAGAAAGAAGGTGGTGAGAGACAAATATGAAGTTTTGGAATACCTCTTTCTCTAAAGTAGTCTTTCTCTGATGTTGCTTCATTGTTGGAGGGTATAATCAGGCTTTGATACAATGGAGAGCAGTACACTCTGATTGAAGAATTAGGTTCTTCACTTTTATGAACCATTCCTCTCCCCAATGATATCTTATAAACATTTGAGTCACTCTTTGTCACCTTGTGGAACATACAAGTTCCATTTTCTCTTGTGGTTAATGGCCAGATCCTTCATAAGCCATGGGAGAATTTTGGAGGCTAGGAGATATTTGTAGTCTGAGTTCCTTTGTTTTCATTTGTGTATATGTGGATTCTGCTTCTTTGTAAGAATGAGTTTGATTTTATTTCCAATACCTTCTAAAAAATTACAATATGTCATTTGAGCAAGTATTTATATATGAATACCTGCATCACAATCTCTCTTCATTCAAGAACCACCCAGTGATGTCCATAAATTAAGTAATGGTTTTCATATAAAAAAATCCTGAGACTTCTAAACATTCAGAAAACAATTGTGAAATCATGGAAAAAGATCTCCTCTGAAATATCAATTTACCTAAACGCACTTTTAAAATTAGCAATTTCTTTCAATCTAATATATGTTTCACTTCCTAATTTTAAGGTAAAGAACTTTTCAACAGGTATAAAAAACCCATTCATTGTTCAATTTGTCTGCATGATGAATTGTGGGATCTACCAATAAAACTGATAGATAAACAAAAAAATTTGTTCAAAGACTGCCAGAAAGATATTTGTATATATCAGTGTTAACAAATGGATTGAGAGATGAATAAATTCTTCTTTATTCTTCTGGTTGTTCTTTACTCCTGATAATAATTATACAGCTATTGAAAAGGTAACATTATGTTTGAAGAGATGAATGCACACCACTGTGAATATACCGAGGACCACGGAATGTACACATTGGATAAAAAAGATATTGGTTTAACACATCTCAATAAAAGAGATTTGTTTTAAAAATCATGGGATTGTCTGGAATTGCATACCGAAGTTGAGCCATGGATAATAGATATTAGTCATGATTCAGAAATGCTCTGGCCAAATTTTTAAAAATGAATCAAAATTCAAGTTTCTGCTGGAGGTGGGACCATTGTAAGTTGTTATGCCCCTTTATATCCTAAGGTTGTGATTTCTGCTCTAGACTTCAAGATTATGTATGTTCATGAATGAATGATATGCATCACAAAAACATATCATAAGAGAAAGAAGGTGGTGATAGACAAATATGAAGCTTTGGAATTACCTATTTCTCTAAAGTGGTCTTCCTTTTGTTTTTCTTCATTGTTGGAGGCTATAATGACGAGTGCATAGAATGGAGGGCGGTACACTCTTTCTGATGGATTTGTTACTTGACTTTTATGAAACATTCCTCTTCTCCCTAATATCTTGTAATGGTTTGAGTGACTCTTTGTCCCCTTGTGGGCCCTACAATTCCCTTTTTCTCTTCTAGGTGTTGGCAAGATCCTTCATAAGGCATAGGATAAATTTGGAGGCTTGCTACAATTTGAACTCTTAAGTTCCTGTGTTTTCATTTGTGTAAATGTTTATTCTATTTCTTTGTAAGAATGAGTTTGATTTTATTTCAAGTGCTTTCTAAAAAATTGCAACATATCATAAGAGCAGTTATTTATATATGGAACCTGCATCACAGTCTCTCTGCATTCGAGAACAACCAATGATGTCCAGAAAATCATGGATCACTTCCTTATATCAAAATACAGAGCCTTCTAAACATTCAGTAAACAATCCTGAAATCATGGAAAATGATCTCCTCAGAATTATCGATTTACCTACACTCCTTTTAAAAATTAACATTTTCGGGAAGCGGCTGTGGCTCAATCAGTAGGGCTCCCATTTACCATATGGGAGGCCCCAGGTTCGGTCCCCGGGGCCTCCTGGTGAAGGCAAGCCCACCTGCATGGCGTGGTTAGCTGACCTAGCGAACACAAGCAGCAAGGGGGTGATAAATGAATAAATAAATAAAATCTTAAAAAAAAAATTAACATTTACTTTCATTCTAAAATCTGATTCAATTTGTAATTTTAAAATAAAATCCTTTTCATCAGCTTTAAAAAAGCCATTCATTGTTCACTATGAACACATGATGTAGTATGGGATCTCATATCAATAAAACTGTTAGATAAACAAAAAAATTTATTCAAGGACAGTCAGAATATCACCTATGTATTTCAGTGTCAACAAATGGAATGAGGGCTGAATAATTTCTTCTTTATCCTTCTGATTTTTCTTTATTTATTATAAGTATAATAGAGCTATTCAAAAGGTTAAATAATGATTGAAGAGATGAATGCACTCCACTGTGAATATACCAAGGACCTAGGAAAGTACACATAGGGTAAAAAAGATATTGGTTTAATATGTCTCAATAAAACAGATATGTTTTAAAAATGGTTGGGATATCAGGAATTGTACACCCAAGTTGAGCCATGGATAATAGTTATTAGACATGTTTCAGAATTGCCTTGGGGATTTTAAAAAATGAATGACAATTCAAGTTTCTGCTGGAAATGGGACCACTGCAAGAAGTTATGTCCATTTATTTTCTAAAGTTGTGATTTCTGCTCTAGACTTCAAGTTTATATATGTTCAAGTATGACTGCAATGCATAACTAAAAATATATTTTATGAGAAAGACGTTGGTGAGATATAATATGAAGCTTTGGATTTACCTTTTTCTCTATAGGGGTCTTCTTTTGTGTTTCTAGTCTTGAAGTTTAGGTATATTCATGTTTGGCTGATATGCATCACTAAAAATATATATTAAGAGAAAGAGTGTGGTGAGAGAAAAATATGAAGATTTGTAATTGTCTATTCCTCTAAATTGGTCTTCCTTTTGTGTTTCTTCATTGTTGGAAGTTATAACCACACGTGCATAGAATGGAGGGTGGTACACTCTGCTTCATGGATTAGTTCCTTGACTTTTATGAACCATTTTTCTTCCCCATGATATCTTGTAGACATTTGAGTTATTCTTTGTCACCTTGTGGACCCTACAACTACCTTTTCCTTTTCTGTTTGTTGGCAAGGTCCTTCATAAGCTATAGGAGAAATTTGAAACCTGGGAGCTCTTTGTACTCTGAGTTTTTAGGTTTTCATTTGTGTATATGTGGGTTCTGTTTCTTTGTAATAATGAGTTTGATTTTATTTCCAATAATTTGTAAAAAATTATTATATGTTATAAGATCAGGTAATAATATATGGATCCATGTATCAAAAGCTCCTTGCCCATGAGAACAGCCCAATGATGTCCAAAGTCGGGAATGAATTCCCTAAAACAAAATCCAGAGCCTTCTAAGCATTCAGTAAAAAATAGTGAAATCATGGAAAAAGAATTCCTCTGAATTACCGATTTACATACAATCACTTTTAAAATTAACATTTTCTTTCAATCTAATATCTGTTTCATTTCATAATTTTAAAATAAAGAAGACCTTTTCAACAGCTTTAAAAAAGCCATTCATTGTTCACATTGTCCATATGATGTAGTATGCAATCAGATATCAATAAAACTGATAGGTAAACAAAAAGTTGTTCAAAGACAGTCAGTAAACCACCTATGTTTATCAGTGTCTACATATGGATTGAGAGCTGAATAATTTCTAATTTTTTCTTCTATTATTTCTTTATTTATTATAAGTATAATAGAGCTATTCAAAAGGTTAAATAATGATTGAAGAGATAAATGCACAGCACTGTAATCATACCAAGGACCAGGGAATGTACACACCAGATAAAAAAGATATTGGGTTAATATGTCTCAATTTAAGAGATTTATTCTAAAAATCGTGGGGATATCAGGAATTGTACCCCCAAGTTGAGCCATGGATCATAGTTATTAGTCCTGTTTCAGAAATATTCTGTCCAATTTTTAAAAATGAATCACAACCCAAGTTTCTGCTGGAGATGGGACCACTGTAAGAAGTTATATCCCTTTATTTTCTAATGCTGTGATTTCTCTTCTGGGCTTCAATTTTATGTACATTCATGTATGACTGATATGCATCACTAAAAATATATATTAAGAGAAAGAGTGTGTTTAGAGACAAATATGAAGCTTTGCAATTACCTATTTCTCTAAAATGGTATTCCTTTTGTGTTTCTTCATTGTTGGAAGCTATAATCATGCATGCACATAATGGATGGCGGTACACTCTGCTTGCTGGATTGGGTCCTTGATTTTATGAACCATTCCTCTACCCCATGATACCTTGAAAAGATTGGGGTCACACTTTTTCACCTTGTGGACCCTACAAATCCCTTTCTCTCTACTGGGTGTTGGCAAGGTCCTTCATAAGCCATTGGAGAAATTTGGAGTGTGTGAGTTATTTGCATTCTGAGTTCTTGGGTTTTCATTTGTGTATATGTGGATTCTGTTTCTTTGTAAGTACGGGTTTGATTTTGTTTCCAATACTTTCTAAAATATTACAATATGTCATAAAAACAAGTATTTATATATAGATACCTGCATCATAATCTCTCTGCACTCGAGAACAGCCAATGATTTCCAGAAAATCAGGAATTGTGTCCTTGAAACAAAATCTGGATCCTTCTAAACATTCAGTAAAAAATCCTGAAATCAGGGAAAAAGATCTCCTCTGAATTTTTGGTTTAGGTACACTATGTATAAAATTAACATTTTCTTTAAATGTAATATCTGTTTCAGGTAATAAGTTTAAAATACAGTCTTTTACAACAGTTTTTTAAAAAATGGTTCATTGTTCACTTTATCCACATGATATCATGGAAAAATATCTCCTCAGAATTATCAATTTACCTACACTTCTTTTAAAATTAATATTTTCTTTCAACCTAATATCCATTTCAGTTCATAATTTTAAAATAAAGACCTTTCCAAAGCTTTAAAAAGCCAATCACTGTCCACTTTTTCCACATGATGTAGTGTGGCATCACATATCAACAAAACTGATAGATAAACAAAAAAAGTTGTTCAAGGACAGCCAGAAATCACCTATGTATGTCAGTGTAAATAAATGGATTGAGAAAAGAATAATTTCTTCTTTATTCTTCTGGTTTTTCTTTATCAATTATAATTATTATAGAGCTATTGAAAAGGTTTAATAATGATTGAAGAGATGAATGTACACCACTGTGAATATACCAATGACCATGGATGTACACATTGGATAAAAAAGTTATTGGTTTAGTATATCTCAACAACACAGATTTGTTTTAAAAATCGTGGGGATGTCAGGAATTATACATCCCAGTTGAGCCATGGATAATAGATATTAATCATGTTTCAGAAATGCTCTGGCCAATTTTTAGAAATGAAATACAATTCAAGTTTCTGGTGGAGATGGGACCACTGTAATGTGTTATGCCCTTTTCTTTTCTAAATTTTTGATTTCTGCCATAGACTTCATGTTTATGAATGTTAATATATGACTGATATGCCTCACTAAAACATATATATTAAGATAAAGAGCGTGGTGAGAGACAAATAGAGTCTATAATCCTGCGTGTATATAATGGAGTGTGGTACACTTGTTTGATCGAATGGGACCTTGAATTTTATGAACCATACCTCTACACCATGATATCTTGTAAACATTTGAGTCATGCTTAGTCACATTGTGGACAGTACAAGTCTCATTTTCCCTTCTGGGTGTTGACAGGTCCTTCATAATTGATAGGAGAAATTAGGATGCTTGGAGGTATTTATATTCTGAGTTCCAGGGTTTTCATTTGTCTATATGTAGATTCTGTTTCTTTGTAAGAATGATTTTCATTTTATTTCCAATACTCTTTCAAAAATTACAAAATGTCATAAGAACATGTATTTATATGTGGATTCCTGCACCACAATCTCTCTGCATTAAAGTACAGCCCAATGCTGTCCTGAAAATCAGAAATGGTTTATTTGAAAAAAAATTCCAGAGCCTACAAATCATTCAGTAAACAATCGTGAAATCATGGAAAAATATCTCAGAATTTTCATTTTCCCTACACTTCCTTTTAAAATGATCATTTTCTTTCAATCTAATATCCCTTTCATTTCATAATTTAAAATAAAGACCTTTTCAATGCTTTTTAAAAAGCCACTCACTGTAGACTTTGTCCACATGAGGTAGTATGGGATCACATATGAATAAAACTGATAGATAAACAAAAACATTTGTTCAAGAACAGCAAGAAAAACACATATGTTTGTCTTTGTCAACAAATGAATTGAGAGGTGAATAATTTCATCTTTATTCTTCTAGGTTTTCTTTATTTATTATTATTATGATGGAACTATTGAAAAGATTTAATAATTATTGAAAATATGAATGCACACCACTGTGAATATACCAAGGACCAGGGAATGTACACATTGGATAAAAAAGATTTTGGTTTAATATGTCTCAATAAAACCAATTTGTTTTAAAATTGTGGGGATGTCAGGAATTGTACACCCAAGTTAGGCCATGGATAATAATTATTAGTCGTGTTTCAGAAATGCCCTGGACAATTTTTGAAAATGAATCTAAATTCAAGTTTCTGCTGGAAATGGGACCACTGTAAGGTGTTATGCCCCTTTATTTCCTAAGGTCGTGATTTCTGCTCTAGACTTCAAGTTTACGTATGTTCATGGATGAGTTATATGCATCACCAAAAATATATATTAAGAGAAATAGAGTGATGAGAGACAAACATGAAACTTTGGAATTACTTAGTTCTTTTTTTTTTTTTTAACATTTGTAAAATGATATATAAATATATATGCATATATGTGTATTTGCTTAAAAATATGTTATTTTTTATATACATATATACATATATTTTAAGAGGTGCTTAGATTACCTAAAATATTATACGGAACCCACTCGGATTCCCATGTTGCCCACCTCCCACACCTCCCACCACATCCAACACAAACATCTCCCATAGTGTGGCCCACCAACCTCAATGAACTTACACCTCCTGGAGCCTTGCCACCAACCATAGACCACAGTTCACACTGTAGACCACACTCTCTCCCACTCAGTT
>JAKSZT010000438.1:1186479-1231275 GCA_026826555.1 Tolypeutes matacus
CTTAATATATATTTTTAGTGATGCATGTCAGTCATATGTGAAGTTGCATAATTGAAATCTAGAGTAGAAGTCACAACCTTAGAAAATAAAGGGGCATAACCTCTTACAGTTGTCCCATCTCGTGCAGAAATTTCAAAAGTGATTCATTTTCAAAAATTTGCCAGAGAATTTCTGAAACCTGAATAAAGACTATTATCCATGGCTCACCTTGGGTGTACAATTCCTGATATCCCCACAATTTTTAAAATAAATATTTTTTATTGAAATATATTAAACCTATATAATTTTTGTACAATGTATACATTCCTTTGTCCTTGGAATATTCAGAGTGGTGTGCATTCATCACTTCAATCATTAATAAACCTTTTCAATAGTTCTATAATATATATATAAATATAAAGAAAAACAAGAATAATAGATAAGAAATTATTCATCTCTCAATCCATTTGTTGACACTGACATACAAAGGTGTTTTTCTGGCTGTCCTTGAACAAATTTTTTTTGTTTATCTATCAGTTTTATTGATATGTGATCCCATAGTACATCATGTGTAGTAAGTGAACAGTGAATGGCTTTTCATAAAATTATTACCAGTCTTGCTTGACACAATTTTTTTTATTTGTGAAATGATATATAGATATATATGCAATATGTGCATTTGCTTACATAAATGTTATTATTTTTTTCATATATACTTTAAAAGATGCTTAGAATACATAAATATTACACAAAAGTTACAGGAATTCCCATGATCTCCACCTCCCATACCTCCCATAACATCACACATAAACATCTTTCATTAGTGTGGCACATCACCTTCAATGGATATACACATCCTGGGGCTTTGCCACTAAGCATAGACCACAGTTCACATCATAGAGCGCACTCTCTCCCACACATTCTGCATGGTATATGCTGTTGTAAAATGGTCTATACCCATCACCAAAACATCACTCAGGGCAACCCCCAAGTCCTGAAAAAGCTCCTGTATTACAACAGCTTTTACACTACCTGCCCCAAAAGCATCTAGTGGCCACTGGCTCACCTCACTGTTCTAATTTCTTCCATGGCTTGAGTCAAAATATGTCTAGAAAAGAAGACCATTAAGTCCACTCTAATCCATAGCTCTTCCCCCAATCCTGAGGGGATTGGAATGATGATGTCCACTCTGCCTCCAAGTGAGAGTGGGCTTATATCAAATAGATACAGTGGATGGGATTATCCTGCCTTCAGATGCAGGCTCTCTCCATTCCCTGGGATGGCCGTGGTCCATCATCGTCTCCTCACCAGGTGATTTGGGTGAGTCCATTGAGCTGTAGGGTAGGAGTTGCAGCTCCACTGAGATTCCAGACACAGCTGGCACATAGGCAGGCAAGAGGCTCGTCTTTGGAATTATACCAACAAACTCCAGCCTCACATATAGGCTTGAATAGAAGGGATTGATGGACCATTTTTAGGGAGGACGTATTTGAGTCCAACTCTGTCATTCTCAGGAGCACAGATTCCAAAGTAGAGACAAATGATAAGGCATCAATCTCTGGGGTATACCCCTTTATATAGGACCTGGGTGTCCCCAGAACCCTCAGGAGCCCCTCTGTGTGGGGTGATATCCACTTTGGTGTTCTGTGAAGTCCTACTGAGGTGTGCATAAGCATTACCTCTGGAATGATCTCCTGACTCTCTTTGAAGTCTCCTAGCCACTTGAACTCATTTGTCTTTACCATTTCCCCCTTTTATTCAAGATTTTTTCCAGTCATGTTTCCAGTTGGCACTTGGTATTAATCCCTTGTTGTCAGGGAGGCTCATACCCTGGAGTCATGTCCCACGTTGGGGGGAAGGTAATGCATTCATATGCTGAGTTTGGTTTAGAAAGAGGCCACATTTGAGCAACAATGAGGCTCTCAGATGGAAACCCTTAGGCACCCCATAACAGTAGGCCAAGTTTCAATTACAAGAGTAAAGACTAATAGGGCTAGTCATCAATAACAAGAACCCAACAGTGGGCCTACCTCTTTTGCCAGAAACTGTGCCTGCACTCAGTGGACTGCTGCTGCTCCCTTTGAGAATGTGGCAGAGCTCTCCACGCTGGGAATTCAGTATTCCCTCAGTTATTGAGTGATTGTCAACCCACGGTGACCATGCCCCATCCCTCGATCCTTTGAACAGTTTGTATATCTTTCATATATATTCAGATGAACTTATTCCCTTGAATCCACCATCCAAGACACCCCCCAACAATGGTCCTCTGCAGCCCCCATTGTTACCCTTCTGTGATCTAAATCTTCCTTGAAGATGAAGCCCATATAATAACCCAATACAATTAATAAGAAAATGAAATAATAATGATAAGCTTAAAAGCAGGAGATAAAATACAAGAAAATTCAGAAAAAAAGAACTAAAAATTATTATTAACGGATATTCAAAAAAATGGGAAAAACAGAAAAAAAAATTTTAATTATTTTTTATTTTTTTCTCCTTTTATCACTGCATTGTTGGATGTCCAGTATGTATCTTGATACCTTCCCCCTCTCATTTCCCAGTGTCTCTCAAATTTTCATTTAGTTTTCAAAGAAGATTTTGGTCTCAGAAAAGTCACACATTGAATACTAGAGATTTCCATGTAACCAACCTCCCTATCCCTTCCCCACCTCATATTAAAATCTTTTCTTATGTGTATGGTAGTATTGTTATAACAGTTATACAGATAGTGAGACATAGCTTCTAAACATTACCAATGGTTTACAATATAGTTTACAATTTAGACAGCATAGTTTAATAATTTTTCATGATATTTACCATGTCCTTTTTCCATTACTGTAAGGTAATGAAAAACATTTCCCATGACCACTAAATATCCCATTTGATCTTTTTTGTTCCTTCCTCTGCACCCCCCTGGGACATATGACACTCCTCTGTCTTGACTCATGGATGATAAGATTCATAGTTACATGCCCTGGGTATTCTAATCTGACCTTTCTAAACTCTCCATCTGTTAACACTGCATGATCAAACCCACTAATATCTTTTTTATAAAATCTGTACATTCTCTGCTCCTTGTTATATTCACAGTGGTGTTCATTCATCTATTCAATCATAATTAAACATTTTCAATAGCTCTATAATAAGTTTAATGAAAAAAGAAATACCAGAAGAATAAAGAAGATCTTATTCACCTCTCAATCCATTTGTTGATACTGACATACATTGGTGTTTTTCTGGCTGTCTTTGAAGAACTTTTATTGTTTATCTTTAAGTTTTATTGATATGTGATCCCATATTACATCATTTGGACAAAGTGAACAATGAATGGCTTTTTAAAGCTATTGAAAAGGTTCTAATTTAAAATTATGAACTGAAAAGGATATTAGATTGAAAGAAAATGTTAATTTTAAAAGAGAGTATAGGTAAGTTGATAATTCTGAGAAGATCTATAACCAAAATTAATGATAGTTTACTGAATGTTTAGAAGTCTCTGGATTTGGTTTCAAGGAAACAATTCCTGATTTCCTGGCCATAATTGGGATGTTCTCAAGTGCAGAGAGATTTTGATGCAGTTATCCACATAAAAACTCCTGCTTTTATGACATATTGTAATTTTTTAGAAAGTATTGGAAATGAAATCAAACTCATTATTACAAAGAAACAGAAGCCCCATATACAAAAATGAAAACCCAGGAACTCAGAGTACAAATAGCTCCCAGCTTCCAAATTAATCCTATAGCATATGAAGTATCTTGCAAACACTCAGAATAGTAAAAGAGACTTGTAGGGTCCACAAGGTGACAAAGAGAGACTCAAATGTTTTCAAGATATCATGGGAGAGAAGAATGGTTCAAAAAAGTCAGGGATCTAATCCATCAAGCAGAGTGTACCACCGTACATTCAATGCACACATGATTATAACCTCCAAAAATGAAGAAATACAAAAGGAAGATCACTTTAGAGAACTAGAAAATTCCAAAGCTTCATATTTGTCTCTCCCCACCCTCTTTCTTTAATATATATTTTTAGTGATTCATATCAATCATACATGAACATACCTAAAATTGAAGTCTAGAGCAGAAATCAGGACCTTAGAAAATAAAGGGGCATAAAACCTTACAGTGGTCCCATCTCTAGCAGAAACTTGATTTGTGATTCATTTTTTTTAATTGCCCAGAGCTTTCTGAAACACTACTAATAACTGTTTGCCATGGCTCAAATTGGATGTGCAATTCCCAATGTCCCAATGATTTTTAAAACAAATCTGTTTTATTGTGACATATTAAATGAATATCTTTTTTACCCAGTGTGTACATTCCCTCGTCCTTGGTATATATACAGCAGTGTGCATTCAACTCTTCAATCATTATTAAACCTTTCCTATAGCTCCATAATAATTATAATAAATAAAGAAAAACATGTAGAATGAAGAAGAAATTACTTGCCTATCAATCCACTTGTTGACACTGACCTATAAAGGTGTTTCTCTGGCTGTCCTGGAACAACATTTTTTGTTTATCTATCAGTCATATTGATATTTAATCCCATACTACATCATGTGGAAAAGTGAACAATCAATGGCTTTTTTAAAAGCTGTTGAAAGGTCTTTATTTTAAAATTATAAACTGAAACAGATATTAGATTGAAAGAATTTTAATTTTAAAAGGGAGTGTAGGTAAATCGATAATTTTGAGGAGATCTTTTTCCATGATTTCACGATTGTTTACTGATTGTTTAAAAGGCTCAGGATTTTTTTCAAGGAAACCATTCCTTATTTTCTGGATATCATTGGGCTATTATTGAGTGCAGAGAGATTGTGATGCAGGAATCCATATATAAACACCTGCTCTGATGACATATTGTAATTTTTAAGAAAGTGTCAGAAATAAAATCAAACTTATTGTTACAAAGAAACAGAATCCACATATACATGAATGAATACCCAGGAACTCAGAGTACAAATAGCTCCCAGCCTCCAAATTTCTGCTATGACTTATGAATACCCAGAAAAGTAAAGGGGACTTGTAGTGTCCACAAGGTGACAAAGAGTGACCATATGTTTACAAGATAACATGGGGAAGAGGATGGTTCAAAAAAGTCAAGGATCTAATCCATCACGCAGTGTGTACTGCCCTCCATTCTAAGAATGTGTGATTAAAGACTCCAACAAAGAAGAAACAGAAAAGGAAGACCATTTTAGAGAATTAGGTAATTCCAAAGAGTCATATTTGTCTCTCACCACCCTCTTTCTCTTAGTGTCTATTTTTAGTGATGAATATCAATCATACATGAACATACAAAACTTGAAATCTAGAGCAGAAATCACAGCCTTAGATAATAAAGGGACATAACACCATAGAGTGGTCCATCTACAACAGAAACTCGAATTGAGATTAAAAAAAAAAACAACTATTATCCATAGCTTAATTTGGGTTTACAATTCCTGACATCACCCTGACTTTTAAAAATATCTGTTTTATTCAGACATATTAAACCGATATCTTTTTTATCCAATGTGCACACTCCTGGTATTTGGTATATTCACAGTGGTGTACTTTCATCGCTTCAATCATTATCAAACCTTTTCAATAGTTGTATAATAATTATAATAAATAATGGGAAACCACAATAATAAAGAAGAAATTATTCAACTCACAATCCATTTGTTGACATTGACATACATAGGAGTTTTTCTGGCTGTCTTGAACAAATTTTTATCTATCAGTTTTATTGACATGTGATCCCACGCTACACCATGTGGAAAAAGTGAACAATGAATGGATTTTTAAAGCTGCTGAAAAGCTCTTCATTTTGAGATTATGAACTGAATACGGATATTAGATTGAAAAAATATTAATTTTAAAGGGAGTTTAGGTAAATTGATAATTCTGAGGAGGTTTTATTCATGATTTCATGATTGTTTACTGAATGTTTAGACGGCTCTGGATTTTGTTTCAAGGAAACCATTCCTGACTTTCTGGACATCATTGGGCTTTTCTCCTGTGCTGAGAGATTGTGATGCTTATATCCATATACAAATACCTGCTCTTGTGACTTATTGTAATTTTTTAGAAACTATTGGAAATAAAATCAAACTTATTCTTGTAAAGGTACAGAATCCACATATACACAAAGAAAACCCAGGAACTCAGACAACAAATAACTCCCAGCCTCCAAATAACTCCTATGTCTTATGAAGGACCTTGCCAAGACCCAGAAGAAAAAAGGGAATTGTAGGGTCCACCAGGTGACAAAGAGTGACTCAAATGTTTACAAGATATCATGGGGGGAGAGGAATGGTTCAAAATATTCAAGGACCTAATACTTCAAGCACAGTGTACCGCCCTCCATTCTATACACGCATGATTATAACCTCCAACAATGAAGAAACACAAAAGGAAGAACACTTTAGAGAAATAGGTAACTCTAAATCTTCTTATTTGTCTCTAACCACCTTGTTTTCTTTGTACATATATATTTTTGTGAAGCATATCAGTCATACATGAACATACATAAACCTGAAGTCTATAGCAGAAATCAAAACTTTAGGAAATAAAGGGCCATAACACCAACAGTGGGCCCATACCCATATCTCAGGAGAAACTTGAATTGTGATTGATTTTCAAATATTGCCCAGAGCATTTCTGAAACATAACTAATATCTATTATCCATGACTCAACTTGGATGTACAATTCCTGACATCCCCACGATTTTTAAAACAAATCTCTTTTAATGAAACATATTAAACCAGTATGTTTTTAATCCAATGTGTACATTTCCTGGTCCTTGGTCTATTCACAGTGCTGTGCATTCACCTTTTCAATCATTATTAAACCTTTTCTATAGTTCTATATTAATTATAATAAATAAAGAAATACCAGAAGAATAAAGAAGAAATTATACACCTCTCAACTCTTTGTTAAACTGAAATACATAGGTGTTTTTCTGGCTGTCATTGAACAACTTTTTTTTTATTTATCAGTTTTATTGATATGTGATCCCTTACTACACCATCTGGACAAAGTGAACAAAGAATGGCTTCTTAAAACTGTTGAAATGGTCTTTATTTTAATATTATGAACTGAAATGGATTTTAGATTGAAGGACATTTTAATTTTAAAAAGGAGTCTAGATAAGTTGATATTTCAGATGATATCTTCTTTGTATTAGTCATCCAAGGGGGTGCTAATGTGAAATACCAAAAATGGGTTGGTCTTTATAAAGAGTATTTATTTGGGGTAGAAATCCACAGATACCAGGCCATAAAGCATTATGTTTCTTCTCACCAAAGTTCATTGCTACTTGTTGGAGCAAGACAGCTGCCAATGTTTGCCAGGGTTCAGGCTTCTTGGGTTCCTCTCTTCCCAGGGCAGCATTTCTCTCCAGGCTTAGCTTTTCTGGTTCCTCCACAAGGTCAGCTGTAGACTATCAGATGAACATCTCATTTTTCTTCTTCTGGGGCCTTTTCTCCAACGTCAAAACTGCTTCTCAAAAACTGTTTTTTCAAAACTGTTCTTGCCCTGCCTTTTATATTTGAATCCCCACACAAAAAGTGGTGGGGCTCAATGCCCTAATTGAAACCTAATCATGCCCAGATTAACAAATCAGTTTACAAGCATGATCCAATTATATTTTTGGAATTCATAATTACATCACATTAGCCAACGGTTACATTCTTCAATGATTTCAAGATTGTTTACTGAATGTTTAGAAATATCCAGATTTTGTTTCAAGGAAACCATTCCTAATTTTCTGGAAATCACTGGGATATCTCGAGTGCATAGATATTGTGATGCAGGAATCCATATATAAATTCCTTCTCTTATGACATATTATAAGTTTTTAGAAAGTATTGGAAATAAAATCAAATTCATCCTTTCAAAGAATAAGAATCCACATATACATAAATGAAAACCCAGGAACTCAGACTACACATAGTTCCCAGCCTCCAAATTGTCCTATGACTTATGAAGGACCTTGCCAACAACCAAAGAGAAACAAGGACAAGTAGGGTCCACAAAGCAACAAAGAGTTCCTCAAATGTTTACAAGATATCATGGGGGAGAGGAATGGTTCATAAAATTAAAGGACCTAATACTTCAAACAGAGTGTACTGCCCTCCATTCAATGCACATGTGATTATAGCTTCCAACAATGAAGAAACACAAAAGGAAGACCACTTTAGAGAAATAGGTAATTCCAAAGCTTCTTATTTGTCTCTCACCACCCTGTTAATTTTATATATATATTTTTGTGAAGTGTATCGGTGATTCATGAAAATACATAAACCTGAAGTGTGTATCAAAAATCAAAACCTTAGGAAAAAAAGGGGCATAAGACCAACAGTTGTCCCATACCCCCATCTCCAGGAGAAACTTGAATTGTGATTGATTTTTAAATATTGCCCAGAGCATTTCTGAAAAATGACTAATATCTATTATCCATGGTTCAACTTGGGTGTACAATTCCTGACATCCCCACGATTTTTAAAACAAATCTTGTTTTACTGAAACATATTAAAGAAATATATTTTTTATCCAATGTGTACATGGTCTGGTCCTTGGTATATTCACAGTGGTGTGCATTCATCACTTCAATAACTATTATATCTTTGGAATAGCTCTCTTATAGTCATAATAAATAAAGATAAACCAGAGGATTAGAAGAAATTATTCAGCTTTCAATCCATGTGTTGATATTGACATTCATAGGTGTTTTTCTGGCTGAACCTGAACAACTTTTTGTTTATCTATCAGTTTTATTGATATGTGACCCCATACTACATCATGTGGACAAAGTGAACAATGAATGGCTTTTTAAACCCACTTAAAATGTCTTTATTTTAAAATTATGAACTGTAAAGGATATTAGGTGAAAGAAAAATTTAATTTTAAAAGGCAGTGCGGGTAAATTGATAATTCTATGGAGAACTTTTTCCATGATTTCACAATGGTTTACTGAATGTTTAGAAGGCTTCAGATTTTGTTTCAAGGAAACCATTTCTGATTTTCTGGACATCATTTGGCTTTTATCAAGTGCAGAGAGATTGTGATGCAGGAATCCCTATATAAATACATGCTCTTTTGACATATTGTAATATTTTAGAAAGTATTGGAAATAAAATCAAACTAATACTTACAAATAAACAGAATCCATGTATACACAAATGAAAACCAGGAACTCAGAGTAAAAATTGCTCCCAACATTCAAATTTCACCTATGGCTTTGAAGGACCTTGCCAAAACCCAGAAGAGAAAAAGGTACTTGTAGGGTACACAAAATGACAAATAATGACTCAAATGTTTACAAGATAACATGGGGGAGTGGAATGGTTCATAATAAAGGAATTAATCCATCAAACAAAGTGTACCAACTTCCATTCTTTGCATGATGATTATAGCCTCCAACAATGAAGAAAAAGAAATAGAAGACCACTTTGGAGAAATAGGTAATTCCAAAGCTTCATATTTGACTCTCACATCGCTCATTCTCTTAATATATATTTTTAGGGATGCATATCAATCATAAATGAACATTTATATGTTTGAAGTCTAGTGTAGAAAACACAGCTTTAGAAATAAAGGGCCATAACATCTTATAGTGGCCCCATACACACATCTCCAGCAGAAAACTGAATTGTGATTCATTTTTAAAAATTGGCCAGAGCATCTGTGAAATATGACTAAAAACTATTATCCGTGGCTAAATTTGGGTGTACAGTTCCTGACATCTCGATTTTTAAAACACAAATCTGTTTTATTGAGACACACTAAAACAATATCTTTTTTATCCTTTGTGTGCAATCACTGTTCCTTTGTATATTGATAGTGGTGTGCATTCATCACTTGAATCATTATTAAACCTTTGAAATAGCTCTCTTATAGTTATAATAAATAATGGAAAACTAGAAAAATAAAGAAGAAATTATTCACCCCTCAATCCATGTGTTGACATTGACATACATAGGTGTTTTTCTGGCTGTACTTGAACAACTTTTTTGTTTACCTACTAGTTTTACTTTATGTGATCCCATACTACATCATGTGGACAAAGTGAACAGTGAATGGCTTTTTAAAGCTGCTTAAAATGTCTTTATTGTAAAATTATGAACTGAAACGGATATTAGAGTGAAACAAAAAGTTAATTTTAAAAGGAAGTGCAAGTAATTTGATAATTCTCTGGAGATATTTTCCATGATTTCCTGATGGTTTGCTGAATGTTTAGAAGGTTCTGCATTTTGTTTCAAGGAAACCATTCCTGATTTTCTGGACATCACTTCAATGTTCTTGAGTGCAGAAAGATTGAGATGCAGGTATCCATATATAAATATGTGCTCTTTTGACATATTGGAATTTTTTAGAAAGTATTGGAAATAAATGCAAACTTGTTCTTACAAGGAATCATAATCCACATATACACAAATGAAAACCAAGGAACTCAGAGTAAAAATATGTCCCAACTTCCAAATTTCACCTATGGCTTTTAAGGACCTTGCCAAAACCCAGAAAGTAAAAAGGGACTTGTGGTGTCTACATGGTGACAAAGAGTGACTCAAATATTTACAAAATATCATGGGGGAGAAGAATGCTTCATAAAAGTCAAGGACCTAATCCATCAAGAAGAGTGTACTTCCCTCCATTTAGGTACACGTGATTATAGTCTCCAACAATGAAGAAACACAAAAGGAAGACCACTTTTGAGAAATAGGTATTTCCAGAGCTTCGTAGTTGTCTCTTACCACCCTCTTTCTTTAATATACATTTTTAGTGATGCATATCAGTCATACATGAACATACAGAAACTTGAAGTCCTGATCAGATCACAACCTGAGAAAACAACGGGGCATAACAGCTTACAGTAGTCAAATCTCCAGCAGAAGCTTGAATTGTGATTCATTTTTTAAATTGGCCAGAACATCTGTGAAACATGACTAATAACTATTATACAAGTCTCCACTTGCATGTATAATTCCTGACATCCCCACAATTTTTAAAACAAAACTGTTTAATTGAGTCATATTAAATCAATTTATTTTTAATCCAACAGGTATTTTCCCTGATCCTTGGTATATTCACAGTGGTGTGTATTCATCTCTTCAATCATTATTAAAACTTTTCAATAGCTATATAATAATTATAATAAATAAAGAAAAACCAGAAGAATAAAGAAGAAATTATTCACTGACATACATTGGTGTTTTCCAGGCTGTCTTTGAACAATTTTTTTTTGTTTATCTACCAGTTTTATTGAAATGTGATCCCATACTACATCATGTGGACAAAGTGAACAATGAATGGCTATTTTAAAGCTGTTTAAAAGGTCTTTATTTTAATATTATGAACTGAAACAGATATCAGATTGATAGAAAAGGTTAAATTTAAAAGGCAGTGTAGGTAAATCAATAATTCTGAGGAGATCACATTCCATGATTTCTCAATTGTTTTCTGGATGTTTATATGTTTCTGGATTTTGTTCAAGGAAACTATTACTAATTTTCTGTACATCATTGAGCTGTTCTTGAGCACAGAGAGATTGTGATGCAGGTATCCACATATAAATACATGCTCTTATGATATATTGTAATTTTTTTAGAAATTATTGCTAATAAAATCAAACTCATTCTTTCAAAGAAACCGAATCCACATATACACAAATGAAAATCCAGGAACTCAGGGAAAAATATCTCCCTGACTCCAAATTTCTCCTTTGTGTTTTGAAGGATCTATCTAACACCCAGAAGAGAAATAGGGATTTGCATGGTCCACAAGGTGACAATTGTGACTCAAATGTTTACAAGATATCATCAGGGAGAGGAATTGTTCATAAAAATCAAGGATCTAATCCACCAAGCAAAGTGTACCTCTCTCCATTCTATTCATGCGTGATTATAGCCTCCAATAATGAAGAAACACAAAAAGACTGCTTTAGAGAAATAGATCATTCCCAAGATTCATTTTTCTCTCTCACCACACTCTCTTAATATATATTTTTAGTGATGCATATCAACCATACATGAACATACATAAACTTGAAGTCTAGAGCAGAAATCATGGCCTAAGGAAATAAAGGGGCATAACAATTTACAGTGGTCCCATCTCCAGTAGAAACTTGAATTGTGATTCATTTTTAAAAACTGGCTACAGCATCTTTGAAAAATGACTTATAACTATTATCCTTGGCTCCTCTTGTATATACAATTCCTGACATCCCCATGATTTTTTTTTTATTATGGTTAAAAATCAAAATTCTCACAATACACACAAACATTTGCAAAATGATATATAAATATATATGAATATATGTGTATTTGCTTACAAAAATGTTATTCATATATATATATATATATATACATATATTTTAAGAGGTGCTTAGATTACCCAAAATATTACACGGAACCCACTGGGATTCCCATGTTATTCCTACCCCATGATTTTTAAAAGAAATCTAATTTATTGAGACATGTTAAACTAATACCTTTTTTATGCATTGTGTATATTCCCTTGTCCTTGGTATATTCACAGTGGTGTGCATTCATCTCTTCAATCATTATTAAATCTTTTCAATAGCTATATAATAATTATATAAATTAATAAAAACCAGAAAAATAAAGAAGAAATTATTCACCTCCCAAACTATATTGGCACCGATATACATTGGTGTATACATACATTGGCTGTCCTTGAACAACTTTTTTTTGTTTATCCATCAGTTTTATTGATATGTGATCCCATACTTCATCAAGTGGACAAAGGAAAAATAAATGGATTTTTTAAAGCTGCGGAAAATGTATTTATTTCAAAACTATGAACTGAAACTGAGATTAGATTGATAGAAAATGTTAATTTTAAAATGGAGTGTATTTAAATCGATAATTCTAAGGAGATCTTTTTCCATGATTTCATGATTGATTACTGAATGTTTAGAAGTCTCCAGGTTTTGTTTCAAGGAATACATTTCTGATTTTCTGGACATCATTGGGCTGCTTTCTCTTAATATATATTTTTAATGGTGCATAAAAATCATACATGAACATTTATAAACACAAAGTCTAGAGCGGAATCCCGACCTTAGAAAATAAAGGAGCATAACACCTAACAGTGCATACACACATATCCAGCAGAATCTTAAATTGTGATTCATTTTGAAAAATTGGCAGAGAATTTCTGACACACAACTAATAACTATTATCTATGGTTCAACTTGGGTATACAATTTTTGACATCCCCACGATTTTTAAAATAAATCTGTTTTCTTGAGACATATTATATGTTTTTTATCCAATGTGTACATTCCCTGGTCCTTGATATATTCACCGTGGTGTGCAGTCATCTCTCCAATCATTATTAAAACTTTTCAGTAGCTCTATAATAATTATCATAAATACAGATAAACAAGAAGAAAAATGGAGAAATTATTAATTTCTCAATTGATTTGTTGACACTGACACACATAAGGGTTTTGCTGGCTGCCCTTGAACATTGTTTTTTGTTTATCTATCAGTTTTACTGGTATGAGATCCCATACTACATTATGTGGACAAATTGAACACTGAGTGGCCCTTTTAAAGCTGTTGAAATGGACTTTATTTTAAAATTATGAACTGAAATGGAGATTAGATTGACAGAAAATGTAAGTTTTAAAAGGGATTGTACGTAAATCGATAATTCTGAAGAGATGTTTTTTCATGATTTCACGAATGTTTATTCAATGGATAGAAGGCTCAGGATCTTGTTTCAGGAAAACTATTCCTGATTTTCTAGACATCATTGGGCTGTTCTTGAGTGCACAGTGATTGTGATGCAGTGATCCATATATAAATACAATCTCTTATGAAATATTTTAATTTTTTAGAAAGTATTGGACATAAACCAAACCCATTCTTTTAAAGAAACAGAATCCAGCTATACACAAATGAAAACAGAAGAACTCAGAATACAAAGAGCTCACAGCACCAGATTTCTTCTAAGGTTTATGAAATACCTTTCCAACACCCGGAAATGGATAAAGTACTTGTAGAGTACACAAGGTGACAAAGAGTGACTCAAATGTTTAGAAGATATCAAGGCAGAGAGGAATCATTCATTAAAATCAAGGACCTTATCCATTAAACAGAGTGCAACGCCCTCCATTCTATGCAGGCATGATTATAGCCTCCATCAAAGAAGAATAACAAAAGGAAGACCACTTTAGAGAAATAGGTAATTACAAAGATTCATATTTGTCACTCACCACCCTCTTTTTAAATAAATATTTTAATGATGCATATCAGTCATACATGAACATACATAAATTTGAGGTCTAGAGCAGAACTCACAATTTTAGAAAATAAGGGGCATAACACCTTACAGTGATCCCATCTCCAGCAGAAACTTGAAAGTGATTCATTTTGAAAAATTGGTCAAAACATTTCTGAAACACGACTAATAACTATAATGCATGGTTCAATGTGGGTGTACAATTCCTGACATCCCCACGATTTTTAAAACAAATCTGTTTTATTGAGATATATTAAACGAATATATTTTTAATCCAAAGGGAATATTCCCTGGTCTTCGTATATTCACAGTGGTGTGCATTAATCTTGTCAATAATTATTAAACCTTTATAATTGCTCTATAATAATTATAATAAATAAAGAAATTCCAGAAGAATGGAGAAGAAATTATTCACCTCTAAACCCATTTGTTGGCACTGACCTACATAGATGTTTTTCTGACTCTCCTTGAACAATTTTTTTGTTTATCTATGAATTTTTTTGAAATGTGATCCCATATTATATCATGTGGACAAAGTGAACAATGAATGTTTTTTTTTTAAGCTGTTGATAAGAGCTTTCTTTTAAAGTTACGAACAGAAATGGATATTAGATTGAAAGAAAATGTTAATTTTAAAAGGGAGTGTACATAAATCAATAATTCAGAAGAGATCTTTTTCCATGATTTCACAATTGTTTAGAAGGCTCTGGATTTTGTTTCCAGGAAACCATTCCTGATTTTGTTTCCTTCATTGGGCTGTTCTCAAGTGCAGAGTGGTTGTGATGCCAATATCCATATATAAATACCTCCTCTAATGACATATTGTAATTTTTTAGAATGTATTGGAAATAAAATCAATTGTGTTCTTACAAAGAAAGCGAATCCACATATACACAAATGAAAATCCAAGAAATCAGAAATATTGGGAATAAAATCACTCATCCTTACAAAGAAACAGAATCCACATATACACAAATGAAAACCCAGTACTTCAGAGTAGAAATAACTCCTTGCCTCCAAATTTCTCCTATGTCCCATGAAAGACATTGCCAACACTCAGAAGGGAAAAGGGGACTTGTGGGGTCCACAAGGGGACAAAGAGTGACTGAAATGTTTACAAGATATCATGGGGGAGAGGAATGGTTCATAAAAGTCAATGACCTAATCCATCAACAGAGTTTACCATCCTCCATTCTATGCACACCTGATTATAGCCTTCAACATTGAATAAACACAAAAGGAAGACCACTTTAGAGAAATAGGTGATTCCAAAATTTCATACTTGTCTCTCACCACCCTCTTTTTCTTAATATATATTTTTAGTGATGCGTATCACTCATACATGAACATACATAAACTTGAACTCTAGTGCAGAAATCATAACCTTTAGAAAACAAAGGGGCTTAACACCTTACAGTGTACCCATCTACAGCAAAAACTTGAATTGTGATTCATTTTTAAAAATTGGCCAGAGCATTTCTGAAACACAGCTAATAACTATTATCCATCACTCAACTTGGGTGTACAATTCTTCACATCCCAACTCTTTTTAAAACAAATCTGTTTTATTGAGACATATTAAACCAGTATCTTTTTTATCCAATATGTACATTCCCAGGTCCTTACTATATACAGAGTGGTGTGCTTTCATTTCTCAAATTATTATTAAACCCTTTCAATACCTCTAGAATAATTACAAAAATAAAGAAACACCAGAAGAATAAATAAGAATTTGTTAACCTTCACCTCTCAATCCATTTGTTGACACTGACATACATAGGTGCTTTTCTGGCCATGCTTGACCACCTTTTTTTGTTTATCTATCAGTTTTAATGACATGATCCCATACTAAACCATGTGGGCAAGTGAACAATGAATGGCTCCTTGAAAGCTGTTGAAAAGGTCTTTATTTTTAAATTATGAATTAAAACAGATATTAGATTCAAAGAAAATATTAATTTTAATAGGGAGTGTAAATAAATAAAAAATTCTGAGATCTTTAAGCATGATTTCATGATTGTTTATGGAATGTTTAGAATGTTCTGGATTTATTTCAAGGAAACCATTCATGATTTTCTGGAAATAATTGGGCTTTTTGGAGTGCAGAGAGATTGTGATGCAAGTATCCATATATGAATACCTGCTCTTATGACACAATGTAATTTTTTAGAAAGTATTGGAAATAAAATCAAACTCATTCTTTGAAAGAACAGAGTCCACATATAGGCAAATGAAGGCCCAGGAACTCAGAGTACAAACAGCTCCCAGCCCCCAAATTTCTCCTATGGCTTATGAAGGACCTTGCCAACACACAGAACAGAAAAAAGGTAATTTTAGGGTCTGCAACGTGACAGAGAGTGACTCAAATGTTTACAAGATATCATGGGGGAGAGGAATGGTCCATAAAGGTCAAGGACTTAATACATCAAGCAGAATGTACCACCCTCCATTCTATGCTTGCTTGATTTTAGCCTCCCAAAATGAACAAACACAAAAGGAAGACCACTTTAGAGAAATTGGTAATTCCAACCCTTCATATTTGTCTATCACCACCCTCTTCAATTAATATATATTTTAGTGATGCATATCATTCATATATGAACATACATAATATTGAAATCTAAAGCAGAAATAACCACTATAGAAAATAAATGGGCATAACACCTTTCAGTGTTCTCATATACAAATATCCAGCAGAAACTTGATTTGTGATTCAATTTTATAAATTTGTCAGAGCATTTCTGAAACACGACTAATAACTATGATCCATGGCTCACTTGGGTGTACAATTCCTGACATCCCCACAATTTTTAAACAAATCTCCTTTATTGAGACATATGTTACCAATATCTTTTTTATCCAATGTGTACATTCATTCGCCCTTAGTATATTCACAGTAGTGTGCATTCCTCTCTTCAATCATTATTAAACTTTTTCAATAGCTCTATAATATGCATGATAAATAAAGATATACCAGAAGAATGAAGAAGAAACTATTCACCTCTCAATCCACTTGTTGACACTGTCACACATAGGTGATTTTCTGGCTGTCTTTGAACAAATTTTTGTTTACCTATCAGTTTTATTGATATGTGTTCCCATATTACATCGTGTGGAAAAAGTGAACAATGAATGACTTTTTTAACGCTGTTGAAAAGGTCTTTATTTTTAAATTATGTACTGAAACAGATATTAGAAAGAAAGAAAATATTAATTTAAAAAGGGAATGTAGGTAAATCGATAATTCTGAGGAGATCTTTTCCCATGATTTCACGATTGTTTTGTTTACTGAATGTTTAGAAGACTCCTGATTTTGTTTCAAGGAAATCATTCTTGATTTTCTGGACATCATTGGGCTGTTCTCATGTGCAGAGAGAATGTGTTGCAGGTGTCCACATATTAATACCTGCTCTTAGACATATTGTAATTTTTTAGAAAGTTTTGGAAATAAAATCAAACTCATTCTTAAAAAGAAACAGAATCCACATATACACAAATTAAAACCCAGGAACTCAGAGTACAAATATCTCCCAGGCTCCAAATTTCTCCTATTGTTCATGAAGGATCTTGCCAATACCAGGGAGAGATAAAGGGACTTGTAGGGTCAGCAAGGTGACAAAGACTGACTCAAATGTTAACAAGATATCATGGGGGAGAGAAATGGTTCTTAAAAGTCAAGGACCAAATCCTTCAAGCAGATTGTACCGTTCAGCATTCTAAGCACACGTGATTTTACCCTCCATGAATGAATTAACACAAAAGGAAGACCACTTTAGAGAAATACGTAATTACAAACTTCATATTTGTCTCTCACCACCCTCTTTTAGTGATGCATATCAGTCATATATTAACATACATAAACTTAAAGTCTAGAGTAGAAATCACAACCTTAGAAAATAAAAGGGCATAATAACTTAGAGCGGTCCCATCTCAAGCAGAAACTTGAAAAGTGATCATTTAAAAAAATTTCCCAGAGCATTTCTGAAACATGAGTAATAACTATTATCCACGGCTCTTCTTGGGTGTACAATTCTTGACACCTCCACAATTTTTAAATCAAATCAGTTTTATTGAGACATATTAACCCAACATTTTTTGTCCAATGTGTACATTCCCTGGTCCATGGTATAATCACTGTTGTGTGCATTCATCACTTGAATCATTATTAAACCTTTTCAATACCTCTATAATTATTATAATAAATAATGAAAAATCAGAAGGATAAGAAAGAAATTATTCACTTCTCAATCCATTTGTTGACATTGACATACATAGTTTTTTTTCTGGCTGTCATGAACAACTTTTTTTGTTTGTCTATCAGTTTTATTGATATGTGATTCAATACTACATCATGTGGACAAAGTGAACAATGAATAGCTTTTTTAAAGATGTTGAAAAGGTCTTTATTTCAAAATTATAGACTGAAACAGATATTAGATTGAAAGAAAATGTTAATTTCAAATGGGTGTGTAGGTAAATCTATAATTCTAGGAAGATATTTTTCCATGATTTTACAATTTTTTACAGAATGTTTAGAAGGCTCTGGATTTTGTTTCAAGGAATCCAATCCTGATTTTCTGGACATCATTGGGCTGCTCTCGAGTGCCAAGAGAATGTGATGCAGGTATCCAAATGCAAATACTTGTTTTTATGAAATATAGTATCATTTAGAAAGTATTGTAAATAAAACCAAACTCATTCTTACAAAAAAAAAAAAAAAAAAGAATCGACATATAGACAAATGAAAACCAAGGAACTCAGAGCACAAATAGCTCCCAGCATCCAAATTTCTCCTATGGATTATGAAGAACCTTACCAACACCCAGAACAGAAAAGAGGACTTGTAGTGTCCAACAGGTGACAAAGAGTGACTCAAATATTTACAAGATATCATGGAGGTGAGGAATGGTTCATAAAAGTCAAGGACCTATTCCATCAAGCAGAGTGTACAACCCTCTATTATATGTACACGTGAATAAACACTTCCAACAATGAAGAAACACAAAAGAAAGACCTCTATAGAGAAATAGGTAATTCAAAGCATAATATTTAATGCTCACCACCCTCTTTCTCTTAATATACATTTTTAGTGATCCATATCAGTCATACATGAACATACATAAATTTGAAGTCTACAGCAGAAAACAAAACCTTAGAAATAAAAGGGGCATACCACCTTACAATGGCCCCTTTTCCAGCAGAAACTTTAATTGTGATTCATTTTTAAAAATTGGCAAGAGCATTTCTGAAACATGGTTAATAACTATTATGCATGTCTCAACTCCTGTGTACAATTCCTGATATCCCCAATATTTTTTAAAAAAATCTGTTTTACTGAGACATATTAAACCAATATCATTTTTATCCAAAGTGTACATTCCCTGGTCCTTGGTATATTTATAGTGGTGTGAATTGATCTTTTGAATCATAATTAAACCTTTTAAAAAGCTCTATAATAATAATAATAAAGAAAGAAAAACCAGAAGAATAAAGGAGAAATTATTCTCCTCTCAATCCATTTGTTGACACTGACATACATAGGTGTTTTAATGGCTGTCCCTGAATAAAATTTTAGTTTATCTATCAGTTTTATTGATATGTGATCCCATACTACATCATTTGGACAAAATGAACAATGAATGGCTTTTTTAATGCTGTTGAAGATGTCTTTATTTTAAAATTATGAACTAAATCGGATATTAGATAGAAAGAAAATGCTAGTTTTAAAAGGGTGTGTAGGTAAATCGGTAATTCTGAGGAGATTTTTTCCCATGATTTCATGATTGTTTGCTGAATGTTTAGAAGTCTATGGATTTTGATCGAAAGAAACCATGCCCGATTTTCTGGACATAATAGGGCTGTTCTCAACTGCAGAGAGATTGTGATGCAGTTATCCATACATAAATACCTGCTTTTCTGACATATTGTAATTTTTAAGAAAGTATTGGAAATAAAACCAAAATCATTCTTATAAAGAATTATAATTCACATATACACAAATGATAACAGAGGAACTCAGAGAACAAATTGCTTCCAGCCTCCAAATTTCTCCTATGGCATATGATGATATTTGCCTGCAACTAGAAGTGAAAAAGGTAATTGTAGGTTCCACATGGTGACAAAGAATGACTCAAATGTTTACATTATATCATGGGGGAGAGGATTGGTTCATAATAGTCAAGGACTTAAACCATCAAGCAGAGTGGACCGACCTCCATTCTATTCACACGAGATTATAATCCCCTAAAATGAAGAAACACAGAAGGAACACCAGTTTAGAGAAATAGATCATTCCTAAGCTTCATCTTTGTCTTCCACCACCCTCTTTCTCTTAATATATATTTTACTGATGCCTTTCTATCATACATGAACATATGTAAACTTGATGTCTAGAACAGAAATAACGACCTTAGAAAATAAAGAGGCATAACTCCTTTCAGTGGTCACATAGAAACATCTCCAGCAGAAACATAAATTATGATTCATTTTTTAAAATTCCCAAGAGAAATTCAGAAACACGACTAATAACAATTATCCATGGCTGAAATTTAGTGTACAATTCCTGATATACCGACCATTTTTAAAACTAATCTGTTTTATTGAGACATATTAAACCGATATCTTTTTAATCCAATGTGTAAATATTCCCTTGTCCTTGGTATATTCACAGTGGTGTGTATTCATATCTTGAATCATTATTAAACCTTTTCAGTAGCTCTATAATAATTATAATAAATAAAGAACAACCAGAAGAATAAAAGAGTAATTATTCTCCTCTCAATCCATTTGTTGACACTGACATACAAAGGTGTTTTAATGGCTGTGCTTGAATAACTTTTTAGTTTATCTATCAGTTTTATTGGTATGTGATCCCATACTACGTCATCTGGACAAAGTGAACAATGAATGGATTATTTAAAGCTATTGCAAATGTCTTTATTTTAAAGTTATGAACTAAAACGGATATTAGATTGAAAGAAAATGTTAATTTTAAAAGGGAATGTAGGTAAATTGATAATTCAGAGGAAATTTTTTTTCATGATTCTACGTTTGTTTCCTGAATGTTTTGAAAGCTCTGGATTTTGTTTCAAGGAAAGCATTCCTGATTTGCCAGACATCATTGGACTGTCCTCGAGTGCAGGTAGACATATATAAGTATCTACTCTTATGATATATTGTAAGGTTTTAGAAAATTTGTGAAACAAAATCAAGCTCCTAACAAAGAAACAGAATCCACATATAGACAATTGAAAACCCAGGAACTCAGAATACAAATGGCTCCCAGTCTCCAAATTTTTCCTAAGGCTTATGAAAGACCTTGCCAAAACCATAAGAGAAAAATGGAATTGTAGGGTCCACAAGGGAAAAAAGAGTGACTCAAAAGTTTACATACAACATACAATGCATGAGATGAGTGGTTCAGAAAAGTCAAGGACCTAATTCTTCAAGCAGAGTGCACCGCCCTCCATTCTATGCACACATGATTATAGCCTTCAACAATGAAGAAACAAAAAAGGAAGACCACTTCAGAGAAATAGGTAATTCCAAAGCTCCATATTTGTCTGTCAACACCGTATTACTCTTAATATTTATTTTAGTGATGCATATCAGTCATATATGAACATACCTCAACCTGAAGTCTAGAGCAGAAACCACAACCTTAGAAAATAAAAGGGAAAATGACTTTACAGTAGTCCCATCTCCAGCAGAAACTTCAGTTTTGATTCATTTTTAAAAATTGGCCAGAGCATTACTGAAACAAACTAATAACTATTATTCATGGCTCATCTAAAGTGTACATTTTCTAACATACCAAAGATTTTTATAACAAATCTGTTTTATTGATACATATAAAACTAATATCTTTTTTAAAGTCTTTAATAATTTTTTATTCAATCCCCAAATATAAAAATATAATAATAACTAATATCTTCTTTATCCAATGTGTGCATTCCCACGTCCATGGTATATTCACAATGGTGTGCACTCATAACTTCAAACATTATTAAACCTTTTCAATAGCTCTATAATAATTATAATAAATAAAGAAAATCCACAAGAATAAAGAAGAAATTATACACCTCTCAAACCATTTGATGACACTGACATACATAGGAATTTTTAGCTGTCCTTGAACAATTTTTTTTTAATCTAGCAGTTTTATTGATATGTGATCCCATGCTACATCATGTTGTAAAAGTGAACAGTGAATGAGTTTTTTAAAGATCTTGAAAAGGTCTTTATTTTAATATTATGAACTCAAACCGATGTTGGATTGAAAGAAAACATTAATTTTAAGAGGAGTGTAAGTAAATCGATAATTCAGATGAGATCTTTTTCCATTATTTCACAATTGTTTACTGAATGTTTTGAAGGATCCAGATTAGTTTCAAGGAAACCATTCCTGATTTTCTGGATATTAGTCCACTGTTCTCAAGTGCAGAGAGATTGTGATGCAGGAATCCATATATAAATGCTTGCTCTTATGACATATGGTAATATTTTTGAAAGTATTGGGAATAAAATCAATATCATTCTTAAAAAGGAACACAATCCCCATATACACAAATGAAAACCCAGGAACCCAGAGTACAAATAACTCCCAGCCTCCAAATTTCTCCTATGGTTTATGAAGTACCTTGCCAACACCCAGAAGAGAAAAAAGGACTTGTAGCATTCATAAGGTGACAAAGAGTGTCTCAAATATTTTCAAGATAGCATGGGGAAGAGCAATGGTTCATAAAAGACAGGTGCCTAATCCATCAAGCAGAGTGTACTGCCTTCCATTCTATGCTCACGTGAAATTAGACTCCAACAATGAAGAAACAAAAAAGGAAGATCACTTTAGAGAAATAGGCAATTCCAAAGCTTCATATTTGTTCCTCACTACTCTCTTTCTCTTATTATATATTTGTAGTAAGGCATATCAGACATACATGAACATAAATAAATTGAAGTCTAGAGAGGAAATCCAAACCTTAGAAAATAAATGGGCATAACACCTTACAGGGGTCCTTTTCCAGCAAAAATTTGAATTGTGATTCATTTTTAAAAATTGGCCTGAGCATTTGTGAAACATGACTAATTACTATTATCCATGTCTGAACTGGGGCATACTATTCCTGACATCCCTATGATTTTTGAAACAAAACTGTTTTATTGAGACATATTAAACCAATACATTTTTTATCCAATGTGTACTTTCCCTGGTACTTGGTATATTTACAGTGCTGTGCATTCATCTCTTCAATCATATTAAACCTTTTCAAAGCTCTATAATAATTATAATAAATAAAGGAAACCCAGAAGAATAAAGAAGAAATTATCCACCTGTCAATCAATTTGTTGACTTTCATATTCATAGGTGTTTTTCTGACTGTCCTTGAACAACATTTTTTGTTTATCTATCAGTTTAATGATATGTGATCACATACGACATCATGTGGCAAATTGAACAATGCATGGTTTTTTAAATGCTGTTGGAAACGTTTTTATTTTAAAATTATAAACTGAAATGGGTATTAGATTGAAAGACAATGTTAATTTTAAAAAGGTATGTAGGTAAATCTCTAATTCAGAAGAGATCTCTTTCCATGATTTCATGATTGTTTAATTAAAGATTAGAAGGCTCGGGATTTAGTTTCAAGGATACGATTCCTGATTTAATAGACAACATTGGGCTCTTCTCGAGTGCAGTGAGACTGTGATGCCAAGATACATATATAAATATCTGCTCTTATGACATATTGTAAATTTTCAGAAAGTATTGGAAATAAAACCCATCTCATTCTCACAAAGAAACAGAATCCACATATACACAAATGAAAACCCAGGAACACTGAGTTCAAAGAGCTTCACTTCTTCAAAATTCCCCTATGTCTCCAGAAGGACCTTGCAAATACCCAGAAGAGAAAAAGAGATTGTAAGGTCTACAAGGTGACAAAGAGTGACTCAAATGTTTAGAAAATATCATAGGGAGAAGAATGATTCATAAAAGTCAATGACCTAATACATTAAGCAGTGTGTACCACCCTCAATTCTATTCAGGCATGATTAAAGCCTCCAACATTGAGGAAACAAAAAAGGAAGACCTCTTTAGAGAAAGCTTCATATTTGTCTTTCACCACCTACTTTCTCTTAATATATATTTTTGTGTTGCATATTAGTCATATATGAATATACCTAAATTTGTAGTCTGGAGCAGAGTTTAGAAGCTTAGAAAATAAAGGGGCATAACACCTTACAGTAGTCCCATCTCCACAGAAACTAAAATTGTGATTCATTTTTAAAAATTGCCCAGAGCATTTCAGACACAACTAATAACTATTATCCATGGCTCAACTTGGGTGTACAATTGCTGACATACCCACAATTTTAAAACCAAATCAGTTTTATTGAGATATATTAAACCAAAATCTTCTTTATCCAATGTGTGCATTCCCTGGCCCTTGGTATATTCACAGTGGTGTTCATTCACCTCTTCAATCATTATTAAAACTTTTCAATAGCTCTCTAATAATTATAATAAATAAAGAAAAAACAGAAGAGTAAAGAAGTAATTGTTCACCTCTCAATCCATTTGTTGACACTGACATACATAGGTGTTTTTCTGGCTGTCCTTGTACAACTTTTTGTGTTTCTCTTTCAGTTATTTTTTATGTGATCCCATACTAAATCATATGGAGAAAGTGAACAATGACTATCTTTTTTAACGCCTTTGAAGAGGTCTTTATTTTAAAATTATGAACTGAAATGATATTTGATTGAAAGAAAATGCTAATTTTAAAAGGGAGTGTTTGTAAATGGATAATTCTGGAGAGATATTTTTCCATGATTTTACGAATGTTTACTGAATGTTTAGAAGGCTCCAGATTTTGTTTCAAGGAAACCATTCCTGATTTTCTGGATAGCATTGGTCTGTTCTTGGGTGCAGAGAGACTATGATCCAGGGATCCTTATATAAATACCTGCTCTTATGACACATTGTAATTTTTTGGAAAATACTGGAAATAAAAATCAAACCCATTCTTAAAAAGAAAAAGAATCCACATATACACAAATGAAAGTTTGAAAGGCTACCGATTTTATTTCAAGGAAACCATTCCTGATTGTTGGACATCATTGGGCTGTTCCCAAATGCAGGGAGCTTGTGATGCATGTATCCATATATTATTACATGCTCATAAGTCATATTGTAATTTTTAAGAAAGTATTGGAAATAAAATCAAACTCATTGCTACAAAGAAGCAGAATCCACCTATACACAAATGAAAACCCAAGAACTCAAAGTACAAAGACCTCCCAACCTCCAACTGTGGCTTATGAGGAACCTTGCCAACACCCAGAAGAGAAAAAGGGAGTTGCAGGATCCACAAGGTGCCAAGAATATGACTCAAATGATTACAAGATATCATGGGTGAGAGTAATGTTTCATAAAATTAGAAGACCTAATCCATACAGCCGAGTGTACTGCCCTCCCTTATATGCACACCTGGTTGTAGCCTCCAACAATGAAAGACCACTTTGGAGGAATAGGTAATTACGAATCTTTATGTTTGTCTCTCACCATCCTCTTTCTCTTAATATAAATTTTTAGTGATGCATATCAGCCATACATGACTATACCTAAATGTCAAGTCTAGAGCAGAAATCACAACCTTAGAAAATAAAAGGGCATAACTCCTTACAGTGGTCCCATACCCACATCTCCAGTAGAAGCATGAATTGTGATTCATTTTGAAAAATTGGTCAGAGCATTGCTGAAAGACGACTAATAACTCTTATCCATGGAACAACGTGCATTTACCATTCCTGTCATCCACATGATTTTTAAAACTAATATGTTTAAATTGACACATATTAAACCAATATCATTATTATGCAATATGTACATTCCTTGGTCCTTAGTACATTCACAGTGGCTTGCAGTCATATCTTTTTTCATTATTAAACCTTTTAAATAGCTCTATAATATGTGTAATAACTAAAGATATACCAAAAGAGAAAAGAAGAAATTATTTGCTGCTAAATCCATTTATTGACAATGACATATATAGGTGATTTTCTGGGTGTACTTGAACATCTTTTTTTGTTTATCTATCAGTTTTATTGACATGTGATCCCATACTACTTCATGTGGACAAAGTGAACAAAGAATGGCTTTTTAAAAGCTGTTGAAAAGGTTTTTATTTTAAAATAATGAACTGAAATGGATATTAGATGGAAAGAAAATGTTAATTTTAAAAGGGAATGAGGGTAAATCAAAAATCCAGAGTAGATCTTTTTCCATGATTTCACAATTGTTTACTGAATGTTTAGAAGGCTCCAGATATTATTTCAAGGAAAACATTTCTGATTTTAGGGACATCATTTTTCTCTTTTCAAGTGCAGAGAGATTGTTATGCAGGTATCCATATATTAATACCTGCTCTTATGACATATTGTAAGATTTTAGAAAGTAGTGGAAATAAAATTGAACTCATTCTTACAAAGAAGAGAATCCACACATACATAAATGAGAATCCAGGAACTCAGAGTACAAAAAGCTCCCAGTCTTCAAATTTCTCCTATGGCTTATGAAGGACCTTGTCAACACACAGAAGAGAAAAAGTGACTTGTAGGGACCACAATGTGACAAAGAGTGACTCAATCTTTAGAAGATGTCATGGGGGAGAGGATTGGTTCATAAGAGTCAAGAACCTAATCCATCAAGCAGAGTGTACCGTCCTCCATTCTATGCACGCCTGTTTATAGCCTCCAACAATGAAGAAACTGAAAAGTAACACCACTTAAGATAAATAGGTAATTCCAAAGCTTCATATTTGTCTCAAACCACCCTCTTTTCTTAATATATATTTTTAGTGATGCATATCAATCATACACGAACATACATAATCTTGAAGTCTATAGCAGAAATCACTGCCTTAGAAAATAAAAAGGCATAACATCTTACTGTACACATCTTTTTTCCATGATTTCATGATTATTTACTGAATGTTTAAAAGCCTCAGGATTTTGTTTCAAGGAAACCATTCCTCTTTTTTTTGGACATAATTGGGCTGTTCTTGACTGCAGAGAGATAGTGATGCAGGTATCCATATATAAATAACTGCTTTTATGCCATATTGTAATTTTTTAGAAAGTATGGAAAATAAGATCAAATTCATTATTACAAACAAACAAATCCACATATACACAAATGAAAAGCCAGGAACTCGATTACAAATAGCTCCCAGACTCCAAATTTCTCCTATGTGTTATGAAGGAATTTTCCAACACCCAGAAGAGAAAAAGGGACTTGTAGGGCCACAAGGTGCCAAGTAGTGACACAAATGATATCATGGGGAAGAGGAATGGTTCATAAAAGTCAAGGACCTAATCCATCAACAGAGTGAAGCTTCCTCCATTATATGCACGTGTGATTATAGCCTCCAACAATGAAGAAACACAAGAGGAAGACCCACTTTAGAGAAATAGGTAATTCCAAAACTTCATATTTGTCCTTCACCACTCTCTTTCTTTAATATATATTTTTAGTGATGCATAGCATTCATACATGAAGATACATAAATTTAAAGAGCAGGAATTCCAATCTTAGAAAATAAACGGGCATAAATCTTTACAGTCATCACATTTCCAGCACAAACTTGATTGTGATTCATTTTGAAAAATTGGCCATAACATTTCTGAAACAGGATTAATAACTATTATGCATGGCTCAACTTGTGTGTACAATTCCTGACATCCCCATGATTTTTAAAGCAAATATGTTTTATTGAGATGTATTAAACCAATATCTTTTTATCCAATGTGTACGTTCCCCTGTCCTTGGTATATTCACAGTGGTGTGCATTCTTCTCATCAATCATTATTCAACCTTTTCAATAGTTCGATAATAATTATAATATATAAAGAAATATCAGAAGAATAAATAAGCCATTATTCTCCTCTCAATCCATTTGTTAACACTGACATACATAGGTGTTTTTCTGGTGTCTTAGAACAATGTTTTGTGTTTATCAGGTTTATTATATGAGTTCCCTTACTACATCATGTGATCAAAGTTAACAATGAATGGCTTATTTAAAGCTGTTTAAAAGATCTTTATTTTTCAATTATGAACTGATATGGATATTAGATTGAATGAAAATGTTCATTTTAAAAGGGAGTGTAGGTAAATCGATAATTCAGAGGAGATCTTTTCCATGATTTCATGATTGTTTACTGAATTTTGAGAAGGTTCAGGATTTTGTTTCAAGGAAACCATTCCATTTTTTGGTCATCTTTGGGCAGTCCTTGACTGCAGAGGGATAGTGATGCAGGTATCCATATATATATATATATATATATATATATAAAACTGCTCTTATAAAATATTTTAATTTTTAAGAAAGTAGTGGAAATAAAATCAAACTCATTATTACAAAGACACAGAATCCTCATATAGAAAAATGAAAACCCAGGAACTCAGATTACAAGTAGCTCCCAGCCTCCAAATTTCTCCTACTGTTCTTGAAATAACTTGCGAAGACCCACAAGAGAAAAATGAATTTGTAGGGTTTACAAGGTGTCAAAGAATGATTCAAATGTTTACAAGATAACATGGGGAAGAAGAATGGTTCAAAAAAGTCAAGCATCTGATCCATCAAGCAGTTTGTACTGCCATCCATTGTATGAATGCATGATTATATCCTCCAACAAAGAAGAAACCCAAAAGGAAGACCACTTTAGAGAATTAGGTAATTCCAAACCCTCATAATTGTCTCTCACTACACTCTTTCTCTTAATATATATTTTTAGTGATGCATATCAGGCGTCCATGAACATACATAAACTAGAAGTCTAGAGCAGAAATCTCAACGTTAGAAAATAAAGGGGCATAACACCTTACAGTGGTTCCATCTCTAGCTAAAACTTGAATTGTGATTCATTTTTAAAAATTGGCCAGAGTATCTGTGAAACATGACTAATAAGTCTTATCCATGGCTCAAATTTGGGGTACATTTCCTGATATCACCACGATTTTTAAAACAAATTTGTTTTATTGAGAAATATTAAAGCAATATCTTTTTAATCCAATGTGTACATTCCTTGGTCCTTGGTATATTCACAGTGGTGTGCATTCATATCTTCAATCATTATTAAACCTTTTCAACAGCTCTATAATTATCATAAATAAAGAAAAACCAGAAATATAAAGAAGAAATTATTCAACTCTCAAACCATTTCTTGACACGGACATTCATTGGTATTTTTCTGGCTGTCCATGAACAACTTTTTTTGTTAATTTATCAGTTTTTTTGATATGTGATCCCACACTCCATGATGTGGAAAATGTGAGCAATGAATGGATTTTTTAAAGCAGTTGAAAATGTCGTTATTTTAAAATTATGAACAGAAACGGATATTAGATTGAAAGAAAATGTTAATTTTAAATGTGAGTGCAGTAATATCGGTAATTCAGAGGAGATCTTTTTCCATGATTTCACAATTTTTTACTGAATGTTTAGAAGACTCTGGATTTTGTTACAAGGAACCCACTACTGATTTTCTGGACATTATTTTATTGTTCTCGAGTGCAGAGAGATGGTAATGCAGATATCCATATATAAATAACTGCTCTTATGACATATTGTAATTTTTAAGAAAGTATTGGAAATAAAATAAAACTCATTCTTACAAAGAAACAGAATCCACATACACACAAGTGAAAACCTAGGAACTCAGAGTACAAATAACTCCCAGGCTCCAAAATTTTACTATGGCTCATGAAGGAACTTGCCAACACCCAGAAGAGAAAAAGGGAATTGTAGGGTCCACAAGAGGAAAAAAGAGAGACTCAAATGTTTACAAGCTATCATGGGGGAGAAGAATGTTTCACAAACATCAAGAACCTAATGCATCAAGCAAACTTTACCACCCTCCATTCTATGCACTTGTTATTATAGCATCCAAGCATCCAGAAACACAAAAGGAAGACCACTTTAGAGAAATAGGTAATTCCAAGGCTTCTTATTTGCCTCTCACCATGCTATTTCTCTTATTATATATTTTTGTGATGCATATCAAACATTCATGTCCATACTTAAACTTGATATCTAGTGCAGAAAGCACAACCTGAGAAAATAATTGATGTAACACCTTAAAGTGGTCCCATCGCCAGCAGAAACTTGAATTGTGATTCATTTTTAAAAATTGGCCAGAGAATTTCTGAAACATGACTAATTACTATTACTCATGGTTCAAGTTGGGTGTACAATTCATGACATCCACACTATTTTTAAAACAAATCTGTTTTATTCAGACATATTAAACCAATATCTTTTTTAGCCCAAGTGTACATTCCCTGGTCCTTCGTATATTCACAGTGGTGCACATTCATATCTTCATTCATTATTAAACCTTTTCAATAGCTCTAAATAATTATAATAAATAAAGAAAAACCAGAAGAATAAAGAAGAAATTATTCAAATCTCAATCAATTTTTTGACACTGATATAAAGAGGTGTTTTTCTGGGTGTCATCTAACAACTTTATTTGTATATCTATCAGTTTCATTGATATATGATCCCATACTACATCATGTGGACAAAGTGAACAATGAATGGCTTTTGTAAAGCTGTTGAAAAGTTCTTTATTTTAAAATTATGAGCTGAAACAGATATTAGATTGAAATAAAAATGTTATTTTTAAAAGGGAGTGTACTTAAAGTGTTAATTCTGAGGAGATCTTTTTCATGATTTCATGACTGTTTACTGAATGTTTAGAAGGCTTCAGATTGTGTTTCAAGGAAACCATTCCTGATGTTCTGGTCATCATTGGACTGTTCTCAAGAGCAGAGAGATTGTGATGCTGGTATCCATATATGAATAACTGCTCTTATGTCATATTGTAATTTTTTTAGAAAGTATTGGAATTAAAATCAAACTCAGTCTTACAAAGAAACAGAATCCACAAATAGACAAATGAAAACTGGGGAACTCAGAATAGAAATAGCTCCCAGCCTCAAAATTTCTCCTATGGCTTATGAAGGACCTTGTCTACACCCAGAATAGGAAAACAGACGTGTAGGTTCCACAAGGTGACAATGAGTGATGCAAATATTTACAAGTTATCATGGTGGAGAGGAATGGTTTATAAAAGTAAAGGACCTAATCCATCAACCAGAATGTACCACCCTCCATTCTATGCACGAGTGATTATAGCCTCCAACAAGGAAGGAACACAAAAGGAAGACCACTTTAGAGTAATAGGTAATTCAAAATATTCATATTTGTCTCTCACTACCCTATTACACTTAATATATATTTTTAATTATGCATGTCACTCATACATGAACATACATAATCTTGTAGTCTAGAGCAAAATTCACAGCCTTTGAAAATAAAGGGACATAACAGTTTACAATGGCCCATCTCCGGTAGAAACTTGAATAGTTATTCATTTTTAAAATTTTTTCACAGCTTTTTTGAAACACGATTAATATTTATTTTCCATGGCGAAACTGAGGCGTACAATTCCTGATATCCCAAAGATTTTTAAAACAAATATGTTTCTTTGAGACATATTAAACCAATATCATTTTATCCAATGTTTTTAATTCCCTGGTTTAGTATATTCACAGTTGTGTGCCTTCATCTCTTCAATCATTATTAAACCTTTTCAATAGCTCTATAATAATTATAATGAAGAAAGAAATACCAAAAGTATAAATAAGAAATTATTCCCTATTCAATCCATTTGTTGAAACTGATACTCATATATGTTTTTCTGGCTGTTTTTGAACAATTTATTTTGTTTATCTATAAGTTTTATTGTTATGTGATCCTATTCTACACCATGTGGACAATGTGTACAATGATTGGCTTTTTTAAAGCTGTTGATAAGATTTTATTTTAAAACTTTGAATTGGAACAGTTATTAGATAGAAAGAAAATGTTAATTTTAAAAGGGAGTGTAGGTAAATGGATAATTCTGAGAATTTTTTCCATGATTTCATGGTTCTTTCCTGAATGTTTAGATGGCTCCAGATTTGTTTCAAGGAAACCATTCCTGATTTTCTAGAAATCTTTGGGTTGTTCTCGAGAGCAGAGATATTGTGATGCAGGTATCCATATATAAATACCTGCTCTTGTAACATATTGTAATTTTAAGAAAGTATTGGAAATAAAATCAAACTCATTCTTACAAAGAAAGAGAATCCACATATACACAAATGAAACCACGAAAGTCAGAGTACAAATAGCTCACAGGCTCCAAATTTCTTTTTTGCATTATGAAGGACCTTGCCAACACTCTTAATTGAAAAAGGGACTTGTAACTTCCACAAGATGACAAAGGGTGCCTCAAATTTTTGCAAGATATCATGGGGAAGAGGAATGGTTCATAAAATTCAAGGACTTAAGCCATCAAGCAGAGTGTAATGCCTCTATTTTATGCTTGCATCATTTTAGACACCAACTGAAGAAACACAAAAGGAAGACCACTTTAGAGTAATAGGTATTTCCAAGGCTTCATATATGTCTCTCACCACCCTCTTTCTCTTAATATATATTTTTGTGATGCAGATCATTAATACATGAACATACATAAAAATTAAGTCTAGAGCAGAAATCTCAAACTTAAAAATTAAGTGGCATAACACCTTACAGAGGTCCCATCTCCAGAAGAAATTTGAATGGTGATTCATTTCTGAAAAATGGCCAGAGCATTTCTGAAACATGACTTATAACTATTATCCATGGCTCAACTTTGTTGTAGAATTTCTGACATCACCACAGTTTTTAAAACAAATCTGTTTTTTTTTAATTTTATTTTAATTTTTTTTTATTGTGAGTAAAAATCAAATTTTTCACAATACACATCTATATTTGTTAAATGATATAAAATATATATGCATATATGTGCATTTGCTTACATAAATGTTATTATTATTTTCTTCATATATATATTTAGAGATGCTTAGATTACATAAATGTTACACAAAAATTTCAGGGATTCCCATGATCTCCACCTCCCATAACTCCCATAACATCTCACATAAACATCTTTCATTAGTGTGGCACATCCCCTGCAATGGATATACACATCTTTGGGCTTTGCCACCAAGCATAGAAAACAGTTCACATCGTAGACCACACTCTCTCCCACACAGCTCTGTATGGTATACACTGATGTAAAATGGCCTATATCCATCGCCACAACATCATTAAGGACAATACCCAGTCCTGAAAAAGCCCCTTTATAGACATATTAAACCAATATATTTTCTATCCAATGGATACATTCCCTGGTCCTTCGTATATTCACAGTGGTGTGCATTCATCTCTTCAATCTTTATTAAACTTTTTCTTTAGCTCTATAATAATTATAATAAATAGAGAAAAACCAGAAGAAAAAAGAAGAAATAATTCCCCTATCAATCGATTTATTGACACTGACATACATAGGTGTTTTTCTGGCTCTGCTTGAACAACTTTTTTTGCTTATGTATCAGGTTTTTTTTTTTGATATGTTATCCCATACTACATCATGAGGACAAAGTGAACAGTAAGGGGCTTTTAAAAAAACAGTTAAAAAGGTCTTTATTTTATAATTATGAACTGAAATGGATATTAGATTTAAAGAAACTGTTAATATTGAAAGGGTGGGTAAGTAAATTGATAATTCAGAGGATATCTTGTTCAATGATTTCATGATTGTTTACTGAATGTTTAGGAGGCTCCAGATTTTGTTTCAAGGAAACCATTACTCCTTTTCTGGACATCTTTGGGCTGATCTCCAGGGCAAAGAGGTTGTGATGCTGGGATCCATATATAAATCCCTGCTCTCATGACATATTGTAATTTCTTAAGAAGTATTGGAAATAAAATCAAACTCATTCTTACAAAGAAACAGAATCAGCATATACACAAATGAAAACCCTGGAAATCAGAGTACAAATACCTCCCAGCCTCCAAATTGCTCCTATGGCTTAGGAAGGACCTAGCCAACACCGAGAAGAGAAAAAGGAACTTGTAGGTTCCACAAGAAAAAGGGACTTGTAGGTTCCACAAGAAAAAGAGTGATTCAAATATTTACAAGGTATCATGGGGGAGAGGAATGGTTTATAAAAGTCAATGATCTATTCCATCAAGAAGAGTGTACTGCCTTCCATTATATGCATGCGTGACTATAGGTTCCAACAATGAACAAACACAAAAGGAAGACCACTTTAGAGAAATAGGTAATTTCAAAGCTTCATACTTGTCTCTCACCACCTTCTTTATCTTAATATATATTTTTAGTGATGCATATAATCATACACGAACATAATAAACTTGAAGTCTAGAGCAGAAAAACGACCTTAGAAAATAAGGGGCATAACACATTACAGTGGTCCCATACACACAACCCCGCAGAAACTTGAATTCTGATTCATTTTTTAAATTGCCGAGAGCATTTCCGAAACATGACTAATAACTATTATCCACGGCACAACTTGGGTGTACAATTCCTGAAATCCCCACTATTTTTAAAACAAATCTGTTTTATTGATACATATTAAGCCAATATCTTTTTTATCCACTGTGTACATTACTTGTTCCTTGGTAAATTCACAGTGATGTGCATTCATCTCTTCAAACATTAGTAAACCTTATCAATAGCCCATAATAACTATAATAATTAAAGAAAAACCATTAGAATAAAGAAGAAATTACTCACCTGTCAATCCATTTATTGACCCTGACATTCATATATGTTTTGCTGGCTGTCCTTGAACAAAATTTTTTTTTGTTTATATATCAGTTTTGTTGATATGTGATCCAATACTACATCAAGAGGACAAACTGAACAAAGAATGGCTTTCTTAAAGCTTTTGAAGACACCTTTATTTTAAAATTATGAACTGAAACGGATATTAGATTGAAAGGATATGTTAATTTTAAAATGGTTTGTAGTGAAATAGATATTTCAGAGGAGATCTGTTTCCAAGATTTCATGATTGTTTACCAAAAGTTTAGAGGGCTCCAGATTTTGTTTCAAGGAAAGCATTCCTGATTTTCTTGACTTCAGTGGGCTGTCCTCAAGTGCTGAGAGATTGTGATGCAGTGATCCATATGTAAATATCTACTCTTATGACATATTGTAATTTTATATAAAGTATTGGAAATAAAATCAAACTCAATCTTACAAAGAAACAGAACCCATATATACACAAATAAAAACCAGGGACTCAGTCTACAAATAGCTCCCAGACTCCAAATTTCTCCTATGGTATATGAAGGACCTTTCCATAATCCAGAAGAGAAAAGGGGACTTGTAGGGTACAAAAGGTGGCAAAGAGTCACTCAAATGTTTACAATATATCATGATGGAGAGGAATGGTTCATAAATGTCAAGGTTCTAATCCACCAAGCAGTGTGAATTGCCCTCAATTCTATGTACGTGGAATTACAGCCTCCAACAATGAAGAAAGACAAAAGGAAGACAACTCTAGAGAAATAGGTAATTCCAAAGTTTTGTATTTGTCTTTCACCACCCTCTTTCTCTTAACATATATTTTTAGTGATGCACATCAGTCATACATGAACATACATAGACTTGAAATCTAGAGCAGAAATCACAACCCTAGAAAATAAAGGGGCCAAAACACCACACATTGGTCCCATACAAACATCCCCTGCAGAAACTTGAATTGTGAATCATTTTTAAAAATTGTCCAGAGCTTTTCTGAAACACGACTAATAATTATTATCCATGGGTAAACTTGGTTGTACAATTCCTGACATCCCCACGATTTTTAAAACAAATCTGTTTTATTGAGACATATTAAACCAATACCTTTTTTATCCAATGTGTTCATTCCCTGGTACTTGTTATATTCAAAGTGGTGTACATTCATCTCTTCAATCATTATTAAACCTTTTAAATAGCTCTATAATAATTATAATAAATAAAGAATAAACAGATGAATAAAGAAGAAATTATTCACCTCTAAATCCTTTTCTTCACACTGACATACATAGTTGTTTTTCTGGCTGTCCTTGAACAACTTTTTTGTTTATCTACCAGTTTTATTGATATGTGATCCCATACTACATCATGTGGAAAAAGTGAACAATGAATAGCTTTTTTAAAGCAGTTGAAATGGTCTTTATTTTAAAATTATGAATAAATTGTATATTAGTTTGAAAGAAAAGGTTAATTTTAAGTGGGAGTGTACATAAATTGATAATTCAGAAGAGATTGTTTTCCATGATTTCATGATTGTTTACTGAATGTTTAAAAGGCTGTGGACTTTGTTTCAAGTAAACCATTCCTTATTTTCTGGACATCATTGGGCTGTTCTCGAGTGTAGAGAGATTGTGCTGCTGGAATCCATATATAAATACCTGCACTTATGACATATTGTAATTTTTTAAGAAAATTTTGAAAATAAAATCAAATTCATATTTACAAAGAAACAGAATCCACATATACACTATGAAAATGCAGGAACCCAGAGTACAAGTAGCTCCCAAACTCGAAATTTCTCCTATGATTTATGAAGGATCTTGTCAACATCCAGAAGATAAAAACAGACTTGTAGTGTCCACAAGGTGTCAAATAGTGAAGCAAAGGTATACAACATATCATGGGGGAGAGGAATGGTTTATAAAATTCAAGGACCTAATCCATCAAGCAGATTATGCCGTCCTCCATTTTATGCATACATAATTATAGCCTCCAACAATGAAGAACCACAAAAGGAAGACTACTTTAGAGAAATAAGTAATGTGAAAGCTTCATATTTGTCTCTCACCACCCAGTTACAATTAATGAATACTTTTATTTATGCATATCACTAATGCATGAACATACATAATCTTGAATTCTAGAGCAGATATCACAGCCTTTGAAAATAAAGGTAAATAATACTTTACAGTGGCCATTCTCCAGTAGAAACTTGAGTAGTTATTCATTTTTAGAAATTGGTGAGAGCTTTTCTGAAATACAATTAATATCTATTTTCCATGGAGCAACTTGTGTGTTCAGTTCCTGACATCCCCACGATTTTTAAAATAAATATGTTTCTTTGAGACATTTTAAACCAAGGTCTTTTTATCCAATGCTTACATTCCCTGGGTTGGTATATTTACAGTTGTGTGCCTTCATCTCTTCAATCATTATTAAAGTTTTTAAAAGCTCCATAATAATTATAATGAATAAAGAAATACCAAAAGAATAAATAAGAAATTATTCAGCAATCAATCCATTTTTTTAAACTGATATTCATAGGTGTTTTTCTGGCTGTCCTTGAACAAGTTATTTTCTTCATCTATAAGTTTTATTGATATGTGATCCCATACTACATCATGTGGACAATTTTCAGCTGATGATAAAGTCTTTATTTGAAAATTTTGAATTGGAATGGATATTAGATTGAAAGAAAATGTCGATTTTAAATGGGAGTGTAGGTAAATGGATAATTATGAGGAGATCTTTTTCCATGATTTCCTGATTGTTTCCTGAATGTTTAGAAGGCTACAGATTTTGTTTCAAGTAAACCATGGCTGATTTTCTGGACATCATTGGGCTGTTCTCTAGTGCAAAGTGATTGTGATGCAGGTATCCATATATAAGTACCTGCTCTTATAACATATTGTAATTTTTTAGAAAATATTGGAAATAAAATAAACTCATCCTTACAAAGAAGCAGAATCCACATATACACAAATGAAAACCCCAGAACTCAATGTACAAATAGCTACCTGTCTATGAATTTCTCCTTTGCTTTATGAAGGACCTTGCCAAAACCCAGTACTGAAAAAGGGACTTGGAGGTTCCACAAGTGACAAAGAGTGACTCAAAAGTTTACAAGATATCTTCGGGGTAGGAATGGTTCATCAAAGTCAAGGACCTAAGCCATCAAGCAGAGCGTACCGCCCTCCATTCTATGCACATGCCATGATACCCTCCAAAAATGAAGAAACACAAAAGAAAGACCACTTTAGAGAAATAGGTATATCCAAAACTTCATATTTATCTCTCACCGCCCTCTTTTTCTTAATATATACTTTTAGTGATGCATATCAATCATACATGAACATACATAAACATGAAGTCTAGAGCAGAAATCACGACCTTATAAAATAAATGGGCATAACACTTTACGGTGGTCCCATCTCCAGCTAAATTTGAGTTGTGATTCATTTTTTAAAATTGGCCATAAAATCTTTGAATCACGACTACTAACTATTGTCCATTGCTTCACTTGGGTGTGCAATTCTTGACATACATGATTATTAAAACAAATCTGTTTTATTGAGACATATAAAACCAATATCTTTTTTTTCAATATGTACATTACAGTGTCCTTCATATATTCCCAGTGCTGTGCATTAATTTCTTCAATCATGATTAAACCTTACCAATAGTTCTATAATAATTATAATAAATTAAAAAACCCAGAAAAATAAAAAGAAATTAAACAACTCTCAATCCATTTGCAGACCCTGACATACTTAGGTGTTTTTCTGGCTGTCCTTAAATAACTTTTCTTGTTTATTTATCAGTTTTATTGATATGTGATTCCATACTACATCATGTGGACAAAGTGTACAAGGAATGGCTTTTTAAAAGCTGTTGAAGAGGTCTTTATTTTAAAATTATGAAGTGAAAGAGATATAAGATTGAAAGAAAATGTTAATTTTAAAAGGAAGTGTAGGTAAATTGATAATTCTGAAGAGATCATTTTCCATCATTTCACAATTGTTTACTGAATGTTTAGAAGTTTCCATATTTTGATTCAAGGAAATCATTCCTGATTTTCTGGACACCATGTGCTGTTCTCGAATGCAGAGGGATTGTGATGCATGTATCCATCTATAAATACCTACTCTTATGACATATTGTATTTTTTTTTTTAGAAATTAATGGAAATAAAATCAAACTCATTCTTACAAAGAAACAGAATCCACATATACACAAATAAAAACCCAGGAACTCAGAGTACAAATTGCACCCAGGCTCCAAATTTCTCCTATGGCTTATGAAAGAAATTGCCAAAACCCATAAGAGAAAAAGTGATTTGTAGTGTCCACAAGGTGACAAAGAGTGACTCAAATGTTTACAAGATATCATGGGGGTGAGCAATGATTCAGAAAAGTCAAGGATCTAATCCATCAAGCAATGTGTGCCGCGCTAAATTCTATGAATGTGTAATTATAGCCTCCAACAAGGAGAAAACACTAAAGGAGCACCAATTTAGTGAATTAAGTAATTTCAAAGCATCATATTTCTCTCTCACCGCCCTCTTTCCGTTAATATATATTTTAAGTGATGCATATCAATCATACATGAATGCACATAAACTTAAATACTAGAGCAGAAATCAAGACCTTAGAAAACAATAGGCTGTAACATCTTAGAGTTTTCCCACACACACATCTCCAGCAGAAACTTGAATTGTGATTCATTTTTTAAAATTGGCCAGATCATTTCTGAAACTTTACTAATATCTGTTATCCATGGCTCAACTTGGGTGTACAATTATTGACATCTCCATGATTCTTAAAACAAATCTGTCTTGTTGAGACATATTAAACCATTATCTTTATTATACAAAATTTATATTCCTTCATCCTTGTTATATTCACAGTGGTGTGCAATCATATCTTCAATCATTATTAAACCTTTTCAATAGTTCTACTATAATTATAATAGATAAAGAAATACCAGAATAATAAATAAGAAATTATTCACCTCTCAATCCATTTGTTATCACTGACATACATAGTTGGTTTTTTTTTTGGGGGGGGGGCTTCCCATGAACACCTTTTTTTGTTTAACTATCAGTTTTATTGATATATGATCCCATACTACATTGAAAGAAAATGTGAATTTTAAAAGGGAGTGTAGGGAAATCAATAATTCAGAGGAGATTTATTTCCATGATTTCAGGATTGTTTACTGAATGTTTACAAGGCTCCAGATTTTGTTTCAAGGAAACCATTCACGATTTTCTTGACATTATTGGATTGTGTTCGAGTGCAGAGAATTTGTGATACAAGTATCTATATATAAATACCTGTTCTTATGAAATATTGTAATTTTTTAGAAATATTGGAAATGATGTCAAACCCATTCTTAAAAAGAAACAGAATACACATATACACAAATGAAAACCCAGGAGCTCTGAGCACAAATAGCTCCCAGCCTCCAAATTTCTCCTAGGACTTATGAAGGACCTTTCCAACACCCAGAAGAGAAAAAAGGTTTTGTATGGTCCAAAAGGTGAGAAAGAGTGACTCAAATGTTTACAAGATATCATGGGGGAGAGAAATGATTCATAAAACTCAAGGACCTAATAGACCAAGCAGTGTGTACCGCTCTCCATTCAATGCACCCTTCATTAAAGCCTCCAAAAATGAAGAAACACAAAAGAAAGGCCAATTTACAGAAATAGGTAATTCCAAAGATTCTTATTTGTCTCTCACCATCGTCTTTCTCTTAATATATATTTTTAGTGATGCCTATCGGTCATACATGAACAAACACAAACTTGAAGACTACAGTAGAAATCACACTTTTAGAAAATAAAGGGGCATAACACCTTACGATGGTCCCATCTCCAGCAGAATCTTGAACTGTAATTCATTTTTCAAAATTGAGCAGAGCATCTTTGAAACACAACTAATAATTATTATTCATGGCTCAACTTGAGAGTACAGTTCCTGACATCCCCACAAATTTTAAAACAAATCTCTTTTGTTGAGAAATATTAAACCAATATCTTTTTTTCCCCCAATGTGTACATTCCCTGGTCCTTGGTATATTCATAGCAGTGTTCATTCATCTCTTCAATCATTATTAAACATTTTCAATACCTCTATAATAATTTTAATAAAGAAAGAAAAACCATAAGTATAAAGAATTTATTCATCTCTCAATCCATTTGTTGACACTGACATACATAGGTGTTTTTCTGGCTTCCATGAAAAACTTTTTTTGTTTATCTGCCAGTTTTATTAATATGTGATCCCATACTACATCATGTGGACAAAGTGAACAATGAATGGCTTTTTTAAAGCTGTTGAAAAGGTCTTTATTTTAAAATAATCATCTGAAACAGATATTACAGTGAAGGAAAATGTTAATTTTAAATGGAGTGTAGGTAAATTGATAATTCTGAGGAGATCTTTCTCCATGATTTCATGATTGTTTCCTGAATGTTTAGAAGGCTCTGGATTTTGTTTCAAGGAAACCATTCCTGATTTTCTGGACATAATTGGACTGTTCTCAAGTACAGAGCAATTGAGATGCAGGAATCCATATATAAATACCTGCTCTTATGACATATTGTAATCTTTTACAAAGTGTTGGAAATAAAATCAAACTTCTTCTTCAAAGAAACAGAATCAAACTATACCCAAAGGAAAACCAAGGAACTCAGGGTACAAATACCTCCCAGCCTCCAAATTTCTCCAATGGCTTATGAAGGACCTTGTCAACACCCAGAAGATAAAAAGGGACTTGTAGGGTACACAATGGGACTAAGTGTGGGGAAGAAGAATGTTTCATAAAATTCAAAGACCCATTGGATCAAGCAGAGTGTCCTGCCCTCCATTCAATGCTTGCTTGATTATAGACTCCAACAATGAAGAAAAAAAAATATTTTTGAGAAACATGTAATTCCAAAGCTTCATATTTGTCTCTCACCACTAACTTTTTAAAAATATATATTTATAGTGGTGAATATCAGTCATACATGAACATACATAAATTTGAAATCTAGAGTAGAAGTCAAAGTCTTGAAAATAACTGGGAATAACAGCTAACTGTGGTCCCATCTCCAGCAGAAACTTCATTTGTGATTCATTTTTTAAAATTGACCAGAGCATTTCGTAAACATGACTAATAACTATTATCTATGGCTCAACTTGTGTGTACCATTTCTGACATCCCCATGATTTTTAGAACAAATCTCTTTGAGACATATTAAACCAATATCTTTTTTATCCAATGTGTACATTCCCTGGTCCTTGATATATTCACAGTGGTGTGCATTCATCTCTTCAATCATTATTAAACCTTTTCAATAGCTCTATAATAACTATAATAAATAAGGAAAACCAGAGGAATATAGAAGTAATTATTCACCTCTCAATCAATTTGTTGACACTAACCTGCATAGATGTTTTTCAGACTGTTCTTGAACATTTTTTTTATTTTCTGTCAGTTGTATTGATATGTGATCCCATACTACATCATGTGGACAGAGTGAACAATGAATGCTCTTTTTAAAGCTGTTGAAAGGATTTTATTTTAAAATTATGAACATAAATGGGTTTTAGACTGAAAGAAAATGTTAAATTTAAAAGGGAGTGTAGGTAAATTGATAATTCTGAGGAGATCATTTTCCATGATTTCATGACTGTATGCTGAATGTTTAGAAGGCTCTGGACTATGATATAATGAAACCATTTGTGATTTTCTGGACATCATTGGGTTGTTCTCGAGTGCAGAGAGATTGTGATGAAGGTATCCATATATAAATAACTGCTCTTATGACATATTGTAATTTTTTGGAAAGTACTGGAAATAAAATCAAACTCATTCTTACAAAGAAACAGAATAAACCTATACACAAATGTAGTGTGGGATCCTATATCAATATACTAATAGATAAACAAAAAAAGTTGTTCAAGGACTGCCAGAAAAACACATATATATATCGGTGTTAACGAATGGATTGAGAGGTGCATGAATTCTGCTTTCTTCTTATTATTATTCTTTATTTATTATAATTATTATAGAACTATTGAAAAGGTTTAATAATTATTGAAGACATGAATGCACACCACTGTGAATATACCAAGGGCCAAGGTATGTACACATCGGGTAAAAAATATATTGGTTTAATATGTCTCAATAAAAGAGATTTGTTTTAAAAATCATGGGGATATCAGGAGTTGTACACATAATTTGAGTGATGGTAATAGTTATTAGATGTGTTTCAGAAATGCTCTGCCCCATTTTTAAAAAAGAATCAGTTTGATTTTATTTCCAATACATTCTAAAATTACAATATGTCATAAGAGCAGGTATTTATACATAGATACCTGCATCACAATCTCTCTGCACTCGAGTACATCTCAATTATGTCCATACAATCAGGAATGGTTTCCTTGAAATAAAATCCCAAGCCTTCTAAAAATTATCTAAACAAACAAGAAATCATGGAAATAGACCTCTGAATTCTCAATATGTGCACACCCTTTTAAAATTAAAATTTTCTTTCAATCTAATATTCGTATTCCTAGAATCACCATATGTGAACAAGAGAATACCATCAAGTCCACTCTAGTCCATAGTTCTTCCCCCAATCCTGAGGGGACTGGGATGGTGATGTCCACTCCAACTCCAAGTGAGAGAGGGCTTATATCCCATGGATATGGTGGGTGGGATGATCCTGCCTGCAGATGCAGGCCCTCTCCATTCCCTGGGATGGCCATTGCCCATCGTTGTCTCCTCACCAGGAGACTTGGATGAGTCCATTGAGCTGTAAGGTAGGAGTTGCAGCTCCACCTAGATTTCATGCACACCTGGCACATAGGTAGGCGGGAGGCTCCAGTCTCTGGAAGTATCCCTAAAAACTCCAGCATCACATATAGGTTTGAATAGAAGGGACAGGTGAACCATGTGCAGGAAGGACTTATTTGAGTCTAATTCTGTAACTCTCAGGAGCACAGATTCCAAAATAGAACCCACTGATAAGGCATCAGTCTCTGGGGCTATCCCCCCTTATATAGGACCAGGGTGTCTCCGGAGCTCTCAGGAACCCCAATGAGTGGGGTGATAGGCACTTAGATGATCTATGAGCTCCTACTGAGGTGTGCATAAGAGTTACCTCTGGGATGACCTCCCGACTCTCTTTGAAGTCTCTTAGCCACTTGAACTCATTTGTCTTTACCATTTCCCCCTTTTATTCAAGGTCTTTTTCCAGTTGTGTTGCCAGTTGGCACTTGGTATTAATCCCTCATTGCCAGGGAGGCTCATCCCCAGTAGTCATGTCCCACGTTGGGGGGATGGTAATGCACTCATATGCTGAGTTTGGCTTAGAGAGAGGCCACATTTGAGCAACAAGGAGGCTCTCAGGTGGCAACCCTCAGGCAGCACCTCTTAAAATATATGTATATGTATATATAAATAATATTTTTGTAAGCAAATACACATATATGCATATATATTTATATATCATTTTGCAAATGTTTGTATGTATTGTGAGAATTTTGATTTTTACCCATAATAAAAAAATAAAAAATAAAAAAATAAAAATTAAAAAAAAATCTAATTTTCGTTTCAGGTCATAATTTTATATTATCAATTTTTTCAAATTGATATTATATTAAAGAACTTTTCAACACATTTTAAAAAATCCATTCATTGTACACATTCTCGACATGATGTAGTTTGGGATCAGAGATCAATAAAACTGATAGATAAACAAAAAAAAACTTGTTCAAGAACAGCCAGAAAAACACAAATATATGTCAGCATCAACAAATGGATTGAGATGTGAATAATTTCTTCTGG
>JAKSZT010000438.1:1364917-1376248 GCA_026826555.1 Tolypeutes matacus
ATGGTCTCAGGGAATTAACCGATAATGCAAGACGCACAAACATATGCATTATGGGCATCCCAGAAGGAGAAGAGAAGGGAAAGGGAACAGAAGGAGTGTTGAAGGAAGTTATGGCTGAAAACTTCCCAACTCTATTGAGAGAGATGGATGTGCAGATCCAGAAAACACAGCGAAACACTAATAGTATAAATCCCAACAGGCCAACTCCAAGACATATACTTGTCAAATTGTCCAATGCTCAAGACAAAGAGAAAATTTCTCAAGGCAGCAAGAGAAAAGAGAACCATCACATAAAGGGAAGAACAATAAGATTAGGTGCTGATTTCTCAGCTGAAAACATGGAGGCAAGAAGACAGTGGTATGACATAGTCAAAACACTAAAAGAAAAAAAACTTCCAGCCACGAATTCTCTATCCAGCAAAACTGGCATTCAAAAATGATGGAGAGTTCAAAATATTCACAAATAAACAGCAATTAAGAGAGTATGTCAAGAAGAAACCAGCACTTCAAGAAATAGTAAAGGAATCTCTACAAGTTGAAAGGAAAAAACAAAGGAGAGAGAGTTGGAGGAGAGTTTAAAAAAACTGAAAAGTCAAAAGGAGAAACAAAACAACATATGACATACATTAATCCAAAGAAAAAATGACTGAAGTAAGAAATTTGTTACGAGTAATAACACTGAATGTTAATGGATTGAATTCACCAAGAAAAAGACACAGATTGGCAGAATGGATAAGAAAATATGATCCATCTATATGCTGTCTACAAGAAACCCACCTTCAACCCAGGGATTCAAGGAAGCTGAAAGTGAATGGCTGGAAAACCAGTTTACGAGTTAACAACAGCCAAAAAAGTGCAGGAGTAGCTATTCTAATACCAGACAAAATAGACTTTAAATGCAAAACTATTGTAAGAGACAAAGATGGACACTACATATTAGTAAAAGGAGTAATATCTCAAGAAGAGAGAACAATCATCAACATTGACGCACCTAATCGAGGTGCCTCAAAATACGTGTGACAAACTCTGGAAAAACTAAGAGGAGAAATAAATACCTCTTCAATTATAGCAGGGGACTTCAACACACCACTATCATCATTAGACAGAACATCTGGGCAGAGAATCAATAAAAAACTAAGGCACTTAACAATACATTAGAAGATTTGTACTTAATAGACATACAGAACACTACACCCAAATACAGCGGGATTTATATTCTTCTCAAGAGCACATGGAACATACTCCAAAATAGACCACATGCTAGGCCAAAAAACAACACTCAATGAATTCAGAAAGATTGAGATTATACAAAGTAATTACTCTGACCACAACAGAATGAAGTTGGAAATCAATAAGGGCCAGAGAAACAGGTTAGGCACAAGGTTATGGAAGTTAAACAACACACTCTTAGACAAAAAGTGGGACAAAGAGGAAATTTCAAAAGACATCAGTAACTACCTTGAAACTAATGAAAACAACAACACAACATATCCAAACTTATGGGATGCAGCAAAAGCAGTCCTGAGAGGGAAGTTCATAACCATAAATTCATATATTAAAAAAGAAGAAAGAGCTAAAATTGAAGACCTAACTGTACACTTGGAGGAATTGGAAAAACAACAACAAAGTAAACCTAAAGGAAGTAGAAAGAAAGAAATAACAAAGATTAGAGCAGAACTAAATGAAATAGAGAATAAGAAAGCACTGGAAACAATAAACAAAACCAAAAGCTGGTTCTTCGAGGATATCAACAAAATTGACAAACCCTTAGCCAGAATAACAAAGAAAAAGAGAAAACAGATGTAAATACATAAAATAAGGAATGAGCAAGGTGATATCACTACTGACCCCACAGAAAGAAAGAGTATCATAAGAGGATACTTTGAAAAATTATATGCCAACAAGAATGACAATTTAGAGGAAATGGAAAAGTTTCTAGAAACCCACAAACAGCCGACATTGATGAAAGAAGAAATAGATGAACTCAACAGCCCAATTACAAATAAAGAGATAGACTCAGTCATTAAAAACCTCCCAACTAAGAAGAGTCCAGGACCAGATGGCTTCACAGCTGAATTCTACCAAACATTCCGAAAAGAGCTAACACCAATTCTACTTAAGCTCTTCCAAAAAATAGAAGTAGAAGGAATATTGGCTAACTCATTCTATGATGCCAACATTACCCTAATACCAAAACCAAATAAAGATACCACAAGAAAGGAAAATTACAGACCAATTTCTCTAATGAACCTAGATGCTAAAATCCTTAACAAAATACTTGCTAATCGCATTCAACAATATATCAAAAGGATTATACACCATGACCAAGTGGGTTTCATCCCAGGTATGCAATGATGGTTCAATATAAGAAAATCAAACAATGTAATACACCACATAAACAAACTGAAAGAAAAAAATCACATGATCATCTCTATACATGCAGAAAAAAATATTCGACAAAATACAACACTCTTTCCTCATAAAAACACTTCAAAAGTTAGGAATAGATGGAAACTTTCTGAAAATGATAAAGGGTATATATGAAAAACCCAAAGCTAACATCCTTTTCAACGGTGAAATCCTAAAAGCCTTCCCTCTGATATCGGGAACAAGACAAGGATGCCCACTATCACTACTACTATTTAACATTGTCTTAGAAGTACTTGCATTAGCACTGAGACAAGAAAAGGTCATAAAAGGCATCCAGATTGGAAAAGAAGAAGTAAAAATTTCATTATTTACAGATGACATAATCCTATACATAGAAAGCCCTGAGAAATCGACAACAAGGCTTCTAGAACTTATAAAGGAGTTCAGTAATGTTGCAGGCTATAAGATCAATGCTCTAAAATCAGTAGCATTCCTGTACTACCAATAACCAGCAAACTGAGGAGGAAATCAGGAAAAAAATACCATTTACAACAGTAAATAAAAGAATCAAATACCTAGGAATAAATTTAACTAAAGATGTAAAGGATTTATATACAGAAAACTACACAACACTGTTAAAGGAAATCAAAGAAGACTTAAATAAATGGAAAAATATTCCCTGTTCATGGATGGGAAGACTAAACATCATCAAGATGTCTATCCTACCCAAATTAATTTACAGATTTAATGCAATCCCAATAAAAGTCAACACTATATTTTTTAAGGAATTGGAAAAATTAACCACAAAATTTATTTGGAGAGGCAAGAGGCCCTAAATTGCCAAAGATATATTGAAAAAGAAAAATGAAGTTGATGGTATTACATTACCTGATTTTAAAACATACTACAAAGCTACAGTGATCAAAACTGCGTGTTATTGGCACAAGTATAGACCTACTGACCAATGGAACTGGAATGAGAGTTCTGATATAGATCCTCGCATATACAGTCATCTGATATTTAACAAGGCCACGAAGCCCACTCAGTTGGGAGAGAGTGGCCTCTTTAACAAGTGGTGCTTGGAGAACTAGATATCCATATCCAAAAGAATGAGAGAAGAGTACCATCACACATCCTTATACAAAAATCAACTCAGGATGGATCAAAGATCAAAATATAAGAGCCAAAACCATAAAAACCTTGGAAGATAATGTAGGGAAGCAACTACATGACCTTGTAATAGGAAATGGTTTCATGAACTTCACAGCCAAAGCACGAGCAGCAAGAGAAAAAAATGATAAATGGGATCTCCTCAAAATTAAAACCTTCTGCACCTCAAAGAATGTTATTAAGAAAATAAAAAGGCAGCCTGCCCAATGGGAAAAAATATTTGGCAACCATATATCTGATAGGAGCCTAATATTCTGGATATATAAAGAAATCCTACACCTCGAAAATAAAAGGACAAGCAACCCATTTAAAAAATGGCCAAGTGACCTGAAAAGACACTTCTCAAAGGAAGAAATACAAATGGCTAAAAAGCACATGAAAAAATGCTCAACATCACTTGCTATCAGGGAAATGCAAATCAAAACTACAATGAGATACCATCTTACACTCATCAGAATGGCAGCTATTAAAAAAACAGGAGACGCTAAATGTTGGACAGCATGTGGAGGAATAGGAACCCTCATCCACTGCTGGTGGGACTGCGGTATGGTCCAGCCATTATGGAGGACAATTTGGTGGTTCCTCAGAAAACTAGCAATAGATCTTCCGTATGATCCAGCAATTCCACTGCTGGGTATATACCCAGAAGAACTGAAAACAAAAATACAAACAGATATATGCACAACAATGTTCATAGCGGCATTGTTCACTGTTGCCAAAAGTTGGAATCAGCCCCGGTGCCCATCAACAGACGAACGGATAAGCAAAATGTGGTACATAAATACAATGGAATATTACTCAGCTGTAAGAAGGAACAAAGTGCTAACACATGGAATAACGTGGATGAATCTTGAAGACCTTATGTTGAGTGAAGCAAGCCAGGCACTGAAGGATGAACAGTATATGACCTCACTGATCTGAACTGAGGAAAGTGAGCAATCTCTAAGAACCATTGTCTGAAAGATAGGTTAACAAAGGAGAGTAAGAGAAGAGCAGGCTTTGAGCCATCACCCATATGGACATAATCTATGGTAAAGGGATAGAGTGTGGTTGCATGTTGGGGGATGGGGTAGATGAGTGGTGGTTTTCCTGGGTTTGGTGGTGCAGCACTGGGGGGTGGGTGGATTAGGAAAGGCCAATTCAAATCCCCAGGACATGTAACTGTGAATCTTGACATTACATGGGTTGGGCGAGGGGCATATCACAGGCCCTGGGGGGCTGGGGAGAAGGGAACAGTCAAGATCTAATGGGTTGTTTGGTTGTCATGGGGAAGGTTTTTCATTACCTTACAGTAATGGCCACAGGACATGGTAAATATCATCAAAATTATTAAACTGTATCATCTAAATTGTAAACTATACTGTAAATCACTGACAATGTTTAGTTACTATATTTTGCAATCTGTATAACAGTTATAATAATGCTAACAACCAAAAAATAAAGGGTAGGGAGTTAATATGGGGTGGGGAAGGGGGATGGTTTGGTATCTGGGAGTCTCCAGCACTCCGTGTGTGACTTTGCTGTGACCTAAAACTTCTTTGAAAATTAAAAGAAAAATTTGGAGACCATGGGGATTGAGAGGAGGAAGGTATCATGGCACACCAGACATCCCATAACACAGTGATAAAAGGAAGGAAAAAAAAAAAAAGAAAAGAGAAAGGAAAAAAAAATGAATATATATATATATATATATATATATTTAAAGGCATTTCCTTTGCTTTTTTGTCCATTTTTGAATGTCCGAATCCACCAATTATATTTTGTTTTGTTCTTTGTTTGATTATTTGATTTTTTACTTCTCTCTTTTTTTTCCCCCTGTGTTTCCTTATGTTTGTCTCTTGCATGTAAGCTTATCACACTTGTTTCTTTTTTCTATTAAGTGTATTTGATTATTTTATGGACTAAATGTTCATGGAAGATTTCGATCACAGAAGGGTTAAAATGGGTACTGCGGGGGATTATTGGGGGGGTGCCTGGGGGGGGCTTTGTGGGGGTTGGTACATCCAAATATACATGAAAGATATACAAAATCATTCAAAGGATCGGGGGATGGGGCATGGTCACGATGGGTGGATAATAACACAATAAATGAGGGAATCTGAATTCCTAGCTTGGAGAGCTCTGCCACAGTCTCCAACGGAGCAGCAATAGTCCTCTGAGTGTAGGGAAAGTGCCTGTCAAAATAGGATGACCCACTGATGTGTTTTTTTTAATTGATGACTACCCTTTTGAGTCTTTGCTCTTGTAAATGAGACATAGCCTGCAGTTGTGGGGTGCCTAAGGGTTGCCACCTGAGAGCCTCCTTGTTGCTCAAATGTGGCCTCTCTCTAAGCCAAACTCAGAATATGATTGCATTACCTTTCCCCCAATTGGGACATGACTCCCGGGGATGAGCCTCCCTGGCAACGAGGGATTAATACCAAGTGCCAACTGGCAACACAACTGGAAAAAGACCTTGAATAAAAGGGGGAAATGATGCATGAAATCTCAGTGGATCTTCAACTCCTACCCTACAGCTCAATGGACTCAACCAAGTCACCTGGTGAGGAGACAACGATGGGCAATGGCCATCCTAGGGAATGGAGAGCGCCTGCATCTGCAGGCAGGATCATCCCACCCACCATATCCATGGGATATAAGCCCTCTCTCACTTGGAGTTGGAGTGGACATCACCATCCCAGTCCCCTCAGGATTGGGGAAGAACTATGGAATAGAGTGGACTTGATGGTATCTCTTGTTCACATATGGTGATTCTAGTAATGCAAGAAATTATAACAATGAGGTGGAGCCAGTGGCCACTTGACACTTTTGGGGTAGGGAGGGGATGAGCAGTTGAAATACACTGTCTTCTTTGGGAGTTGGAGGTTGTCCTGAGTACCGTTGTGGCAACGGATGTAGGCCATTTTAAATCAGCACACACCACTCAGAACTGAGTGGGAGAGAGTGTGGTCTACAGTGTGAACTGTGGTCTATGGTTGGTGGCAAGGCTCCAGGATGTGTAAGTTCATTGAGGGTAGTGGGCCACATTTGTGGGAGATGTTTGTGTGGGATGTGGTGGGAGGTGTGGGAGGTGGGCAACATGGGAATCCCAGTGTGTTCCATGTAATATTTTGGGTAATCTAAGCACCTCTTAAAATATATGTATATATATATTACATTTTTGTAAGCAAATACACATATATGCATATATATTTATATATCATTTTGCAAATGTTTGTATGTATTGTGAGAATTTTGATTTTTACCCACAATAAAAATAAATTTTAAAAAAAGGATACAGGAAATGCCACCTGTAATTATACTTTTTTGCTCATGAAAAATTATTGAAATTGTACATCTTTATACTTTCTGGATGGAAGGAACTATAACAAAAATAACAAAAGTTTATGAGTTCTTTTACCAAAGTCTGCTCAATTGTGGCATGAGTATTGACTTGTTTATTGTTTTTAAACTGGTATCATCACTTAAAACATTCAACCCTTGGGAATAATGAATGAGGATTTTCATGTGACAATCATATTATGTTAGAACATGCTGTCTCGATTTGAAAAAGTTCTTGGTTGTTCATCTAAAAGTCTATGATATTTGCTTTTCCTGAGTAAATTTGTATCTAACAAAAGAAAAAAAAAAAAAAAACATTTGAGTCACTCTTTTTTACCTTGTGGACCCTACAAGTTCCTTTATTCCTTCCGGGTGTTGACAAGGACCTTCATCAACCATAGGAGAAATTTGGATTATGGAAGCTATTTGAACTCTAATTTCCTGATTTTTCATTTGTGTATATGTGGATTATTTTTCTTTGTAAGAATGAGTTTTATTTTATTTCCAACACTTTCTTAAAAATTACAATATGTCATCAGAGCAGGCATTTATATATAGATACCTGCATCAAAATCCCTCTACACTCGAGAATAGACCAATGCTTTCCAGAAAATCAGGAATAGTTTCCTTGAAACAAACTCTGGAGCCTTCTAAACATTCAGTAAACAGTCGCGAAATCATGGGAAAAGATCTCCTTATAATTATCGATTTACGTACACTCCCTTTTAAAATTAACACACTTTTTCCATCTAATATCCATTTCAGTTCATGATTTTAAAATAAAAACCTCTTCAACACCGTTAAAAAAGCTAGTCATTGTTCACTTTGACCACATGATATAATTTGGGATCACATAGCAATAAACTTGAAAGTTAAACAAAAATAACTGTTAAAGGACAGGCAGAAAAACAACTCTGTATGTCAGTGTCAACAAATGGATTGAGAGGTGAATAATTTCTTCTTTATTCTTCTGGTGTTTCTTTATTTATTAAAATTATTAAAGAGCTATTGAATAGGTTTAGTAATTATTGAAGAGATGAATGCACACAACTGTGAATATACCAAGGACAGGGGAAAGTTCACATTGGATAAAAAAATATTGGTTTAATATGTATCATTAAAATATAGTTGTTTTAAAAATCATGGGGATGTCAGGAATTGTACACCCAAATTGAGCCATGCATAAGATTTATTAATCAAGTTTCAGAGATGTTATGTCCAATTTTTCAAAATGAATCACAATTGAAGTTTCTGCTAGAGATGGAACCACTCTAAGGATTAATGCCCCTTTATTTTCTAAGGTTTTAATTTCTGCTCTTTAAGTTTATGTATGTTCATGTATGACTGGTATATATCACTAAAAATATATATTAAAAGAAACAGGGTGGCAAGGGAGAAATATGAAGCTTTGGAATTGCCTATATCTCTAAAGTGGCCTTCCTTTTGTTATTCTTCATTGTTGGAGGCTATAATCACACGTGCATAGAATGGAGGGTGGTACACTGTGCTTAATGGATAAGGTCCTTCATTTTAATGAACCATTCCTCTCAACCATGATATCTTCCAAACATTTGAGTCACGCTTTGTCACCTTGTGAACCCTACAACGCCCTTTTTCCCTCTGGGTGTTGGGAAGATACTTCAAAAGCCTTAGGAGAAATGTGGAGGCTGGGAGCTATTTGTATTCTGAGTTCCTGTGTTTTCATTTGTGAATATCTGGATTCTGTTTCTTTGTAAGAATGAGTTCAATTTTATTTTGAATACTTTCTAAAAATTACAATATTTCATAAGAGCAGGTATTTATATATGGATCCCTGTATCAAAATCTATCTGCACTCGAATACAGCCCAATGATGCCCGGAAAAGCAGGAATGGTTTCCTTGAAACAAAACCTAGAGCATTCTAAACATTCAGTAAACAATCGTGAAATCATGGAAAAAGATCTCTCCAAAATTATTGATTTACCTACACTCCCTTTTGAAATTAACATTTTCTTTCAATCTAATATCTGTTTCAGTTCATTATTTTATTTATTTTTTATAAGAATTTTATCATTTTAGTCCAGTCATTTAGTTGGTTGATTAATTTTCTGTTCATTTTTAAAACAAACCAACTTTCTTGGTACGTATTAATAACGCATACAATCCAATCAAAGTGTACAAGAAATGGTATTTGGCACAAATATATACTTGTTCATTCATCATTTCTATCACTATAGCATTTTCATTATTTCAATAATAGTTATAATAATAATAAACAAAAAAAGAGTCATACAAAAAATTTAATCACGTCTCAATTTTTCTATGCTTCCCCTGCTGTACATAACTGGCGTTTCTGTCTATTCTTGATTATTTATTTATTTATTTTTTAAATTTATTTTTATTGTGGGTAAAAATCAAAATTCTCACAATACCTACAAGCATTTGCAAAATGATATATAAATATATATGCATATAAGTGTATTTGCTTACAAAAATGATATTTATATATATACATATATTTTAAGAGGTGCTTAGATTACCCAAAATATTACACAGAACCCACTGGGATTCCCATGATGCCCACCTCCCACACCTCCCACCACATCCCACACAAACATCTCCCACAAGTGTGGCCCACCACCCTCAATGAACTTACACATCCTGGAGCCTTGCCACCAACCATAGACCACAGTTCACACTGTAGACCACACTCTCTCCCACTCAGTTCTGAGTGGTGTGTGCTGATTTAAAATGGCCTACATCCTCCAGGAGGTGTAAGTTCATTGAGGTTGGTGGGCCACACTATGGGAGATGTTTGTGTTGGATGTGGTGGGAGGTGTGGGAGGTGGGCAACATGGGAATCCGAGTGGGTTCCATATAATATTTTAGGTAATCTAAGCACCTCTTAAAATATATGTATATATATATATAAAAAATAACATTTTTGTAAGTAAATACACATATATGCATATATATTTATATATCATTTTACAAATGTTTGTATGTATTGTGAGAATTTTGATTTTTACCCATAATAAAAAATAAAAATAAAAAAAATAAATAAATAAAATGGCCTACATCCATTGCCACAACGGTACTCAGGACAACCTCCAACTCCCAAAGAAGCCCCTGTATTTCACTGCTCATCCCCTCCCTACCCCAAAAGTGTCAAGTGGCCACTGGCTCCACCTCATTATTATAATTTCTTGCATTGCTAGAATCACCATATGTGAACAAGAGAATACCATCAAGTCCACTCTAGTCCATAGTTCTTCCCCCAATCCTGAGGGGACTGGGATGGTGATGTCCACTCCAACTCCAAGTGAGAGAGGGCTTATATCCCATGGATATGGTGGGTGGGATTATCCTGCCTGCAGATGCAGGTCCGCTCCAGTCCCTGGGATGGCCATTGCCCATTGTTGTCTCCTCACCAGGTGACTTGGATGAATCCATTGAGGTTTAGGGTAGGAGTTGCAGCTCCACCGAGATTTCATGCACACCTGGCACATAGGTAGGCGGGAGGCTCCAGGCTCTGGAAGTATACCTAAAATCTCCAGCATCACATAAAGGTTTGAATAGAAGGGACTAGTGAACCATGTGCAGGGAGGACTTATTTGAGTCTAATTCTGTCAGTCTCAGGAGCACAGATTCCAAAATAGAACCCACTGATAAGGCATCAGTCTCTGGGGCTCTCCCCCTTATATAGGACCAGGGTGTCTCCGGAGCTCTCAGGAACCCCACTGAGTGGGGTGATAAGCACTTAGATGATCTATGAGCTCCTACTGAGGTGTGCATAAGAGTTACCTCTGGGATGACCTCCGGACTCTCTTTGAAGTCTCTTAGCCACTTGAACTCATTTGTCTTTACCATTTCCCCCTTTTATTCAAGGTCTTTTTACAGTTGTGTTGCCAGTTGGCACTTGGTATTAATCCCTCATTGCCAGGGAGGCTCATCCCCAGGAGTCATGTCCCACGTTGGGGGGAAGGTAATGCACTCATATGCTGAGTTTGGCTTAGAGAGAGGCCACATTTGAGCAACAAGGTGGCAACCCTTAAGCAGCACCTCTTAAAATATATGTATATATATATATATATATAAATAACATTTTTGTAAGGAAATACACATATATGCATATATATTTATATATCATTTTGCAAACGTTTGTATGTATTGTGAGAATTTTGATTTTTACCCATAATAAAAAAATAAAAAATTAAAAAATAAAAAATTAAAAAAAAAATCTAATATTCGTTTCAGGTCATAATTTTATATTATCAATTTTTTCAAATTGATATTATATTAAAGAACTTTTCAACACATTTTTAAAAATCCATTCATTGTACATATTCTCGACATGATGTAGTATGGGATCAGAGATCAATAAAACTGATAGATAAACAAAAAAAAAAAACTTGTTCAAGAACAGCCAGAAAAACACAAATGTATGTCAGCATCAACAAATGGATTGAGATGTGAATAATTTCTTCTGG
>JAKSZT010000438.1:1461836-1476184 GCA_026826555.1 Tolypeutes matacus
ACATAACACATTACAGTGTTCCCCTTCCCATATCTCCAGCAGAAACATGAATTGTGATTCATTTTTTAAAATTGGCCAGAGCATTTCAGATATATGACTAATAACTATTATCCATGGCTCAACTTGGATGTACAATTCCTGAGTAAGAGAAGAGCAGGCTTTGAGCCATCACCCATATGGACATAATCTATGGTAAAGGGATAGAGTGTGGCTGCATGTTGGGGGATGGAGCAGATGAGTGGTGGTGTTCCTGGGTTTGGTGGTGCAGCACTGGCGGGTGGGTGGATTAGGAAGGGCAGGTTCAAATTCCCAGGGCATGTAACTGTGAATCTTGACATTCCATGGGTTGGGATAGGGTGGTATCATGGGCCCTGGGGGGCTGGGGGGAAGGGAACAGTCAAGATCTAATGGGGTGTTTGGTGGTCATGGGGAAAGTTTTTCATTACCTTATAATAATGGACACAGGACATGGTAAAAATCATCAAAATTATTAAACAGTATCATCTAAATTGTAAACTATACTGTAAATCCCCATATTTTAAAAACAAATCTGTTTTCTTGAGCCTTATTAAACCAATATTTTTTTTCCAATCTGTACATTCTCTAGTCTTGTATATTGACAGTGGTGTGCATTCATCTCTTCAATCATTATTAAACCTTTCCAACAGCCCTAAAATAATTATAACAAAGAATTATGAGAAGAATAAAGCAGAAATTATTCACCTCTCCATCCATTTGTTGACATTGACATACATACATGTTTTTCTGTATGTCCTTTAACAACTTTTTTGTTTATCATTTATTTTTATTGAATTGTGACCCCATACTAAAACATGTGGACAAATTGAACAATGAATGGCTTTTTAAAATCTGTTGAAAAGGTCTTTATTTTAAAATTATGAACTGAAACTGATAATAGATTGAAGGAATATGTTAATTTTAAAATGGAGTGTATATTAATCGATAATTCAGAAGAGAACTTTTTCCATTTTTTACTGATTTTTTACTGAAAGTTTTGAAGGCTTTGGATTTTTTTTTTCAAGGAAACCATTCCTGATTTTCTGGACATCATTGGGCAGTTTTTGAGTGCACAGGGATTGTGATGCCAGTATCCATATATAAATACCTGCTGTTATGACATATTGTAATTTTTTAGAAAGTTTTGGAAATAAAATCAAACACAATCTTAAAAAGAAACAGTATCCACATATACACAAAAGAAATCCGAGGAACTCTGAGTACAAATAGCTCCCAGCCTCCCAATTTCTCCAATGGCTTACGAAGGAACTTGCCACACCCAGAAGGAAAAACAGGACTTCTGGGTCCTCAAGGTGACAAAGAGTGACTCAAATGTTATGAGATATCATGGGGTTGAGAAAAGGTTCATAAAAGTCAAGGACCTAATCCATCAAGCAGATTGTACCTTATTCCATTCTATGCATATGTGATTATAGCATCCAACAATGAAGAAACACAAAAGGAAGACCACTCTAGAGAAATAGATAATTCCAAAGCTTCATATTTGTCTCTCACCACACTCTTTCTCATAATATATATATTTTAGAGATGCATATCAATCAAACATGTACATACATAATCTTAGGTCTAGAACAGAAATCACAGCCTTAGAAAATAAAGGAGCACAACAATTTAGAATGGTGTCATCATCAAGAGAAACTAGAATTGTGATTCATTTTCAAAAACACACCAGAGCATTTCAGGAACACGAATAATAACTATTATCCATGGCTAAACTTGGGTGTACAATTCCTGACATCCCCACAATTTTTAAAAGAAATTTATTTTATTGAGATATATTAAACAATTCATTTTCTTTAATCCAAGGTGTACATTCCCTGCTTTGGTATATACACAGTGGTGTGCATTCATCTCTTCAATCATTGCTAGACATTTTCAATAGCTTTATAATAATTATAATAAATAAAGGAAAACCAGAAGAATAAAGAAGAAATTATTCACCTCTCAATGCATTTGTTAAAAGTGACATAAATAGCTGTTTTTCTGGCTGTTCTTAAACAATTTTTTGTTTGTCTACCAGATTTATGGATATGTGATCCAACACTACATCATGTGGACAAAATGAGCAATGAATGGCTTTTTTAAAGCTGTTGAAAAGGTCTTTATTTTATAAATATGAACTGAAATGAATATTACATTGAAAGGAAATGTTAATTTTAAAATGCAAAGTAGGGAAATCGATAATTCTAAAGAGATCTTTTTCCATGATTTCACGATTGTTTACTGACTGTTTAGAAGGCTCTGGATTTTTTTTTCAAGGAAACCATTTTTGATTTTCTGTACTTCATTGGCTGTTCTCTTGTGCAGAGATTGTGATGAAGGTATCCATATATAAATACCTGTTGTTATGACATATTGTAATATTTTATAAAGTATTGTAAACAAAATCAAACATTCTTAAAAAGAAACAGAATCCACATATACACTAATGAAAACCCTGAAACTCAGAGTACAAATAATTCCCAGCCTGCAAATTTCTCCTATGATCCATGAAGGACCTTTCTAACACCCAGAAAAGAAAAAGGGACTATAGGTACCACAAGGTGACAAAGAGTGACTAAAATGGTTACAAGATATCATGGGGGAGAAGAATTCTTCTTAAAATGAAGGACCTAATTCATCACACATAGTGTACCACCCTCCATTCTATGCACATGTGATTACAGCCTACAACAATGAAGAAACACAAAAGGAAGACCACTTTAGAGAAAGAGGTAATTCCAAAGATTCATATTTTTTTCTCACCACCGTCTTTCTCTTTATATACATTTTTAGTGATGCATACCAATCATCCATGAACATACATGATCTTGAATTCAAGAGCAGACATCATAGCCCTAGAAAATAAAGGGGCATAACACATTACACCGGTCACTTTTCCAGCAGAAACTTGAATTCTGTTTTATTTCAAAAAATTGGCCAGAGCTGTTCTAAAACATGACAATAATTATTATCCATAGCTCCACTTGTGTGTACAATTCCTGAAAACCCCATGATCTTTAAAACAAATCCATTTTATTGAGACATATTAAACTATTATCTTTTTTATCCAATGTGTACATTCCTTGGACTTTGGTTTATTCAGAGTGGTGTGTATTCTTCTCTGCAATCATTATTAAATCTTTTCTATACCACTATAATAATGGTAATAAATAAAGAAATACCAGAACAACAAAGAATAAATTTACCACCTCTCAATCTATTTGGTGACACTGACTTATATATGTGTTTTTCTGGTTGTCCTTGAACAACTATTTTCTGTTTATCTATCCATTTTATTGATATGTGTTCCCATACTACATCATGTGGATATAGTGAAGATTGAATCACTTTTTGAAAGCTGTTGGAAAGGTCTTTATTTTAAAATTATGAAAGGAAACACATATTACATTGAAAGAAAATGTTAATTTTCAGAGTGTTGGTAAATAGATAATTCAGAGAAGTTTTTCCATGATTTCACAATTGTTTACTGAATGTTTAGAAGGCTCTGGATTTTGTTTCAAGGAAACCATTCCAGATTTTCTGGCCATCATTGGGTTTTTCTCGAGTGCAGAGAGATTGTGATGCAGGTATCAATGTATAAATACCTGCTTATATGACATATTGTAATTTTAGAAAGTATGGGAAATAAAATCAAACTCATTCTTACAAAGAAACAAAATCCACATATACACAAATGAAATCCTAGAAACTCAGAGTACAAAGACTCCCAGCCTCCAACTTTCTCCTATGATTTATGAAGGACCTTGCCAACACCCAGAAGAGAAAAAGGGATTGTAGGGTCCACAAGGTGACAAAATGAGACTCAAATGATTACAAGATACCATGGGAAAAGGAATGGTTCATAAAAATCAAGGACCTAATCCATCAGGCACAGTATACCACCCTCCATTCTATGAGGACATGATTATAACCTCCACCAATGAAGAAACACAAAAGGAAGACCACTTTAGAGAAAGAGGTAATTGCAAAGCTTCATATTTGTCTCTCACCACCCTTTTTCTCTTAATAGACATATTTAGTGATGCATATCAATCATAAATGGACATACATAATCTTGAACTCTAGACCAGAAATCACAACCTTAGAAAATTAACGGGCGTTACACCTTACAATTGTCCCATCTCCAGCAGAAACTTGAATTTTGATTCATTTTTTAAAATTGGCCAGAGTATTTATGAAACATGACTAATACGATTAACCATGACTACACATGGGTGGACAATTACTGACATCCCCAGTATTTTTAAAACAAATCTGTTTTATTGAGATATATTAAACCAAAAACTTTTTTATCCAATGTGTACAGTCCCTGATCCTTGGTATATTCACAATAGTGTATTCATCACTTTAATCAATATTAAACCTTTCCAATAGCTCTATGATAATTATAATGAATAAAGAAATTCAAGAATAAAGAAAAAATTATTCACGTTGTATTCCATTTGTTGAAACTGACATACATAGGTGTTTTTCTGGCTGTCTGTGAACAACCTTTATTCTTTATCTATCAGTTTTATTGTTATGTGATCCCATACAATAACATGTGGACAAAATGAACAATGATTGGCCTTTTTAAAGGTGTTGAAAAGGTCTTTATTTTAAAATTATGAACTTAAATGAATATTAGATTGAAAGAAATTGTTAATTTTTAAAGGGAGTGTAGGTAAATTGATAATTCTGAGGAGATCTTTTTCCATGATTTCATGATTATTTACTGAATGTTTAGAAGTCTCTGGATTTTGTTTCAAAAAAACCATTACTGATTTTCTGGACATGATTGGGCTGTTCTTGAGTGCAGAGAGATCATCATGCCAGTATCCATATATAAATCACTGCTCTTAGGACTTATTGTGATTTTTTAGAAAGTATTGGGAAAAAATCAAACTCATTCTTACAAAGAAACAGAATCCACATATACACAAAAGAAAACCCAGGAAATCAGAAAAAAAATAACTCCCAAGCTCCAAATTACCGCTATTGCTTATGAAGGACCTTGCTGACACCCAGAAGAAAAACAGATTATTGTAGGGTCCACACGGTGACCAAGAGTCACTCAAATGTTTACAAGATGTCATTGGTAAATGAATGGTTCATAAAAGTCATCAAAATAATCCATCAAGCAGAGTGCATTGCCCTCCATTCTGTGCACGTGTGATTATAACCTCCAACAATGAAGAAACACCCAAGAAAACCACTTTAGAGAAATAAGTAATTGCAAAGCTTCATATTTGTCTCTCACCAACCTATTTCTCTTAATATATATTTTTAGTGAAGCATAAAAGTCATACATGAATATACATAAACTTGAAATCAAGAGCAGAAATCATGACGTTGAAAATAAAAGGCCATCACACCTTACACTGGTCCCATACACACATCTCCAGGAGAAACTTGAATTGTGATTCATTTTTAAAAATTGGCCAGAGAATTTCTGAATCACGACTTATAACTATTATCCGTGGCTCAACTTGGGTGTACATTTTCTGACATCCCCACGATTTGTAAAACAAATCTGTTATACTGAGACATATTAAACCAATATCATTTTTATCCAATGTGTACATTCCCTGGTCCTTGTTATATTCACAGTGGTGTACATTCATCTCTTCTATCATTACTAAACCTTTTCTATAGTTCTTTAAAAATTATAATAATAAAGAAATATCAGAAGAATAAAGACAAAATTATTCACCTCTTCATCCATTTGTTGACAGTGACATACATAGGTGTTTTCTGGCTCTCTTTGAACCACTTTTTTGTTTATCTAACAGTTTTATTGGTATGTGATCCCATACTACATCATGTGGACAAAGTGAATAATGAATGGATTTTTTTAAGCTGTTGAAATTGTCTTTATTTTAAAATTATGAACTGAAATGGATTTTATATTGAAAGAAATTTTAATTTTAAAAAGGAGTGTATGTAAATCGATAACCCAGACGATATCTTCAATGATTTCACGATTGTTAACTGAATGTTTAGAAAGTTCCAGATTTTGTTTCAAGGAAACCATTCCTGATTTTCTGGTCATCATTGCATTTTCTTGAGTGCAGAGATATTGTGATGCAGGAATCCATATATAAATTCCTGCTTTTATGACATTTTGTAAGTTTTGGAAATAGAATTAAACTCATTCTTACAAAGAAACAGAATCAAAATATAACAAGTGAAAACCCAGGAACTCAGAGTACAAATAGCTGCCAGCCTCCAAATTTCTCATATGGCTTATGATGGATCTTGCCAACACCCCAAAGAGAAATAGGGACTAGTAGGGTCCACAAGATGACAAATATTGAATCACATGCTTACAAGATATCATGGGAGAGAGGAATGGCTCATAAAAGTCAAAGACCTAATACATCAAGCAGAATGTACCACTCTCCATTCTATGCATGTGTGTTTATAGCCTACAACAATGAAGAAACACAAAAGGAAGACCACTTTAAAAAATAGGTAATTCCAAAGCTTCATATTTGTCACTCACCACCCTCTTCTTCTTAATATATATTTTTGTGAAGCATATCAATCATACGTGAACATACATTAATTTGAAGCCTAGAGCAGAAATCACAACCTTAGAAAATAAAGGGGCATAGCACTTTACAGTGGTCCCATTTCCAGCAGAAACTTGAAGTGTGATTCATTTTTAAAAATTGGCCAGATAATTTTTGAAAAAGACTAAGATCTATTATCCGTGGTTCAACTTGTGTGTACAATTCTTGAGATTCCCATGATTTTTAAAGCAAACCTGTTTTATTGAGATATTAAAACAATATTTTTTTTTAATCTAATGTATACATTCCCTGGTCCTTGGTGTATTTACAGTGGTGTGCATTCATCTCGTCCATCATTATTAAATTTTTCAATAGCTCTATAATAATTATAATAAATACAGAAGACCCAGGAGAATAAAGAAAAAATTATTCACCTCTCAATCCCTTTGCTGACACTGACATACATAGGTGTTTTTCAAGCTGTCCTTGAATAATTTTTCTGTTTATCAATCGGTTTTATTGATATATGATACCATACTACATCATGTGTAAAAAGTGAACAATGAATGGCTTTTTTAAAGCTCGTGAAAAGGTCTTTTTATTAAAATTATGAACTGAAATGGATATTAGATGAAAGAAAATGTTAATTTTAAAAGGGAGTGTAGGTAAATCGATAATTCTGAGGAGATCTTTCTCCATGATTTCAGAATTGTTTACTGAATGTTTAGAAGGCTTTGGATTTTCATTCAAGGAAACCATTCCTGATTTCTTGGACATCATTGGGCTGTTCTCGAGTGTAAACAGATTTGATGCAGGTATCCATGAATAAATATCCGTTCTTATGACATATTGCAATTTTTTATAAAGTATTGGAAATAAAATCAATCTCATTCTTACGGAGAACCTGAATCCACATATACACAAATGAAAACCCAGGAGCTCCGAGTATAAAGAACTCCCAGCATCCAAATTTCACCTATGGCTTTGGAAGGACCACGCCAACACCCAGAAGAGAAAAAGGGAACTGTAAGGTACACAAGGTGACAAAGAGTGACTCATATATTTACAAAATATAATAGTAGAAGGAATGTTTCATAAATGTCAAGGACCTAATCCATCAATCAGAATGTATCACCCTCCATTCTATGCATGTGTGATTATAAGCTCCAACAATGAAGAAACACAAAAGGAAGACCAATTTAGAGATATAGGTAATTCTAAAGCTTCATATTTGTCGCTCACCACCCTCTTTATCTTAATATATACTGTTAGTGATGCATATCAGTCATTCATGAACATACTGGAAATTTAATTTTAGAGCAGCAATCACAACCTTAGAAAACTAAGGATAATAGCACCTTACAGTGCTCCCATATCCAGCAGCAACTTGAATTGTGATTCCTTTTTAAAAATTGCCCACAGCATTTCTGAAAGATGACTAATCACTATTATCCATGGCTCAACTTGGTTGTACAATTCCTGACATCTGCATGATTTAAAAAAAAACCTGTTTTGTTGAGAAATATGAAACCAATATATTTTCATACGTGTACATTCTCCAGTCCTTGGTATATTCACAGTGGTGTGCATTCATCTCTTCAATCATTATTAAACTTTTTCTATACCTCTATAATAATTATAATAAATAAAGAAATACCAGAAGAATAAAGAAATAATTACTCACTTGTAAATCCATTTGTTGACACTGACATACATAGGTGTTTTTCTGGCTGTCCTTGAACAACTTTTTTTGTTTGTTTGTTTATCTATCAGTTTTTTGTTCTGTGATCCCATACTACATCATGTATACAAAGTAAACAATGAACAGCTTTTTTAAAGCTGTAGGAAAGGACTTTATTTTAAAATTATGAACTGAAAAGGATATTGATTGAAATAAAAGGTTAATTTTAATAGGGAGTGTACATAAAATGATAATACAGAGGAGATCTTTTCCCATGATTTCATGATTGTTTATTGAATGTTTAGAAGTCTCAGGTTTTGTTTCAAGGAAACAATTCCTGATTTTGGGGACATCATTGGGCTGTTCTCGAGTGCAGGATGATTATGATTAAGGTATCCATATATAAATACCTGCTCTTATGACATAATGTAATTTCTTAGAAAGTATAGGAAATAATATCAAACTCATTCTGATAAAGAAACAGAATCTGCATATACACAAATGAAAACCCAGGAAATCAGAGTACAAATATCTCCCAGCCTCTAAATTGCTCCTATGGCTTATGAAGAACCTAGCCAGCACTCAGAAGAGAAGGGACTTCTGGTTTCACAAGGTGAGAAAGCGTGACTCAAAGTTGTACAAGATATCATGGGGGATAGGAATGTTTCATAAATGTCAAGGAACTAATCCAGAAAGCAGAGTAGACAGCCCTCCATTCTATGCAAGCGTGATTATAGACTCCAACAATGAAGAAACACAAAAGGAAGACCAATTTAGAGAAGTAGGAAATTCCAAAGCTTCATATATTTCTCTCACCACTCTCTTTCTCTTAATATATATTTTGTGATGCTTGTTATTCATGCATGAACATACATAATTTTGAAGTCTATAGCAGAAATCACAGCCTCAGAAAAAAAAGGGCCATAACCGCTTACAATGGTCCATATCCAGTAGAAATTTAAATTGTGATTCATTTTCATAAATTGGTCAGAGTATTTCTGAAACATGACTTATAACTATTATCCACAGCTTAACTTGGGTGTACAATTCCTGATATCCCCATGATTTTTAAAACAAATCTGTTTATTGAGACATTAAACCAAAATCTTTTTTCTCCAATGTGCACATTCCCGTGTCCATGGTATATTCACAGTTGTTTGCATTCATCTCTTCAATCATTATTTAATATTTTTAATAGGTGTAAATAATTATAATAAATAAAGAAAACCAGAAGAATAAGGAAGAAATTACTCACCTCCCAATCCATTTGTTGACACTGACATACATAGGTGTTTTTCTGCCTGGCATTTTACAACTTTTTTTTCTCTATCAGTTTTATTGATATTTGAACCCATATTACAAAATGTGAACAAAGCAAAAATGAATGGCTTTTTAAAAGCTTTTGAATAGGGCTTTATTTGAAAATTATGAACTGGAATGAATATTAGATTGACAGAAAATGTTAATTTTAAAAGGGAGTGTAGTAAATCGATAATTCTGAGGAGAACTTTTTCTATGATTTCATGATTGTTTATGCAATGTATAGAAGGCTCTTTATTTGTTTCAAGGAAACCATTCCTGATTTTCTAGACATGATTAGGCTGTTCTTGAGTGTGGAGAGATTGTGATGCATCTATCCATATATAAATACCTGATCTTATGACACATTGTAATTTTTTAGAAAGTTTTGGAAATAATATCAATCTCATTCTTACAAACAAACAGAATCCACATATGCAGAAATGAAAACACAGGAATTCAGAGTACTAATAGTTCCCAGGTTACAAGTTTCTCCTATCGCTTATGAAGGACTTTGCCAACACCCAGAATAGAAAAAATCTCATAGGATCCACAAGTTTACACAGAGTGACTCAAATGTTTACAAGATATCATATGGTAGAGGAATGGTTCATAAAAGTCAAGGAACTAATCCATTAAGCAGAGCATACTGCCCTCCCTTCTATGCATGCGTGACTATAGCCACCAAATATAATGAAATACAAAAGGAAGACTACTTTAGAGAAATAGGGAACTCCAAAGCTTCATATTGTTTCTCACCACCCTCTTTCTATTTATATACATATTTAGTGATTCATATCAGTCATACATGAACATACATAAACTTGAAGTCTCGAACAGAAATCAGGACCTTAGAAAATAAAGGGGCATAACAACTTACAGTGGGCCCATCTCCAGTAGAAACTTGAATTATAATTCAATTGTAAAAAATTGGCCAGAGAATTTCTGAAACTCGACTAATAACTATTATCCATGATTCAACTTGGGTGTACAATTCCTGACATCCCCACGATTTTAAAACAAATCTGTTTAATTGAGACATATCAAATGGATACCTCTTTTATCCAATGTGTACATTTCCTGATCCTTGGTATATTCACATTAGTGTGCATTCATCCCTTCAATCATTATAAAAATTTTCAATATCTCAATAATAATTTTAATAAATAAAAAATATGTCAGAATTATAAAGAAGAAATTATTCACATCCTAGTCCATTTGTTGACACTGACTTACATACGTGTTTTTCTGGCTGTCCTTGTGTGACTTTTCTTGTTCATCTCTCAGTTTTATTGATATGTGATCCAATACTAAACCATACGGACAAGGTGAGCAATAAATGGCTTTTTAAAAGCTGTTGAATATGTCTTTATTTTAAATTATGAACTGCAATGGATATTATATTGAAAGAAAATGTTAATTTTAAAAGGGAGTGTATGTAAACTGATAATTCTGAGGAGATCTTTTTCCATGATTTCACTATTGATTACTGAATGTTTAGAAGGCTCCAGATTTGTTTCAAGGAAACCATTCCTGATTTTCTGGACATCATTGGGCTGTTCTCATGTGCAGAGAGCTTGTGATGCAGGTATCCATATATAAATATATGCTCTTATGACATATTTTAATTTTTTAGAAAGTATTGGAAATAAAGTCAAACTCATCCTTACAAAAAAACATAATCCACATATGCCCAAATGAATATCAAGGAACTCAGCATTCTAATAGCTCCCAGCCCAAAATTTCTCCTATGGCTTATGAAGGACTTTATGAACACCCAGAGGAGAAAAGGGGATGTGTAGTGTTCACAAGGTGACAACGAGTGACTTTAATGTTTACAAGATATCATGGGGTGAGAGGAATGGTTAGTAAAAGCCAAGGAAATAATCCATCAAGCAGAGTTTACCACCCTACTTTACATGCAGGATTGATTACAGACTCCAATAATAAAATAACACAAAAGGAAGACCACTTTAGAGAAATATGTAAGCCCAAACTTCATATTCTCTCTCACTACACTCTTTCTCTTAATATATATTTTAAGTGATCCGTATCAATCATAAATGGATATACATAAAATTGAAATCTAGAGCAGAAATCAAGACCTTAGAAAATAAAGGGGCATAACACCTTACAATCATACCATTTCCAGCAGAAATTTTAATTCTGATTCATTTTTAAACTTGGCCAGAGCATTTCTGAATCAAGACTAATAACTATATTTCAGCGCTCAACTTAAGTTTACAATTCCTGCCATCCCCATGATTCTTAAAACAAAAGTGTTTTATCGAGACATTTTAAACCAATGTCTTTTTTGATCCAATGTGTACATTCCTTGGTCCTTGGTACATTCACAGTGGTGTGCATTCATCTCTTTAATCATTATTAAACTTTTAAAATAGCTTATTAATAATTATAATAAATAAAGAAGACTCAGAAGAATAAAGAAGTAATTATTCACCACTCAATTCATTTGTTGACTCTGACATACATAGGTGTTTTTCTGGCTGTCCTTGAACAACTTTTTTTATCTGTCATTTTTATTGATATGTGATCCTGTAATACCTCATGTGGGAAAAGTGTACAATGAATGGCTTTTTTAAAGCTGTTGAAAACGTCTTTATTTTAAAATTATGAACTGGAACATTTCTTAGATTGAAAGAAAGTGATAATTTTAAAAGGGATTGTAGGTAAATCAATAATTCTGAGATCTTTTCCATGATTTCCTGATTGCTTACTGAATGATTAAAAGTCTCCTAATTTTGTTTCAAGGAAATCATTCCTGATTTTCTGGATATTACTGTGCTGTTCTCAAGTGCAGAGAATTTGTGATGCAGGTATCCATGTATAAATCCCTGCTCTTATGACATATTGTAATTTTCAATAATATATTGTAAATAAAATCAAACTCATTCATACAAAGAAATAGAATCCACATTTACACAAATGAAAACCAGAAACTCAAAGTAAAAAATGCTCCCAGCCTCCAAATTTCTCCTATGGCTTAAGAAGTACCTTGCTGAAACCCAGAAGAGAAAAAGAAACTTGTAGGCTCCACAAGGTGACTAAGAGTGACTCAAATGTTTACAAGATATCATAGGGAGAGAAAAATGGTTCCTAAAAGTCAAGGACTTAATCCATCAGGCAGACTGTACCGCCCTCCATTATATGTACACGTCATTATAGCCTCCAACAATGAATAAAAACAATAGAATACCTCTTTAGACAAATTGGTAATACCAAAGCTTCATATTTGTCTCTCCACACTCTCTTTCTCTTAATAAATATTTTTAGTGATGCATATCAGTCATCTTTGAATGTATATAAACTTGAAGTCTAGAGCAGAATTCTCAACCTTAGAAATGAAAGGGGCATAGCACCTTCAATGGAACAGGCTCCAGCAGAAATTTAAAATGTGATTCATTTTTAAAATTGGCCAGAGCATTCCTGAAACAGAACTAATAACTTTATCCATGTCTCAACTTCGATGTACAAGTCTTAATATACCAGTGATTTTTGAAACAAATCTCTTTTATTGAGACATATTAAACAAATGTCTTTTTTATCCAATGTGTACATTCCACTGTCCATTGCATATTCAGAGTGGTGTGCCTTCATCTCTTCAAGCATTATTAAACCTTTCAATAGTTCTATAATAATTAGAATAAAGAAATACCAGAATAATAAAGAAGGAATTATTCACCTCTCAATCCATTTATTGACACTGACACATAATTGTTTTTCTGGTTGTCCTTGAACAACATTTTTTGTTTATCGATCAGTTTCATTGATATGTGATCCCGTAACACCTCATGCAGGCAAAGTGAGCAATGAATGTCCTTTTTAAAGCTGTTGAAAAAGTCTTTATTTTAAAATTATGAACTGGAAACTTTATTAGATTGAAAGAGAACGTTAATTTTAATAGGGATTGTAGGTAAATTGCTAATTCTGAGATCATTTTAAATGATTTCATGATTGTTTACTGAATGTTTAGAAGGCTCTGGATTTAGTTTCAAGGAAACCATTCCTGATTTTCTGGACATAACTGGGCTGTTCTCCAGTGCAGAGAGATGGTGATGCAGGAATCCATATATAAATACCTGCTCTTATGACATATTGCAAGTTTTTAGAAAGTATTGGAAATAAAATCAAGCTGATTCTTACAAAGAAACAGAATCCACATATACACAAATAAAAACCCAGGAACTCAGATTTCAAAGAGCTCCTAGCCTCCAAATATCTCCTATGGCTTTGAAGGACCTTCTCAACACACAGAAGAAAAAAGAGACTTGTAGGTTCCACAAGATGACAAAGAGTGACTGAAAAGTTTACAAGATATCATGGGGGAGAGGAATGGTTCATAAAATTCAAGGTCCTAATGTATCAAGCAGAGTGTACTGCCTTGCATTCAATGCAAGCCTAATTATAGATGCCCAAAATGAAGAAACACAAAAGGAAGACCACTTTAGAGAATTAGGTAATTCCAAAGGTTCATATTTCTCTCTCACCACCCTCTTTCTCTTAATATATATATTTATGATGCATAATAGTCATACATGAACATACATAAACTTGAATCCTAGAGCAGAAATCACAAGCTTAGAAAATACAGGGGAATAACACCTTACTGTGGTCCCACCTCCAGCAGAAAATTGAATTGTGATTTATTTTGAAAAATTGACCATAATATTTGTGGAAACCGAAAAATAACTATTATCCATGTCTCAAGTTGGGTGTACAATTCCTGATATCTTCAGGATTTTAAAACAAATTTGTTTTATTTAGAAATATTAAACCAATATATTTTTTATCCAAAGTGTACATTCCCTGGC
>JAKSZT010000438.1:1508671-1531008 GCA_026826555.1 Tolypeutes matacus
TTGTAAAATTAATAATTTTTTCAATCTAATATCTGTTTCAGTTCATAATTTTAAAATAAGACCTTTAAACAGCTTTAAAAAGCCATTCATTGTTCACTTTTTCCAAATGATGTAATATGGGATTAGAAATTAAAAATTGATAGATAAACACACACAAAAAAAATTGTTCAAGGATAACCAGAAAAACACCTATATAGATCAGTGAGGAAAAATGTATTGAGAGGTAATAATTTCTTCTCTATTCTTCTGGTTTTTCTTTATTTATTAAAATTATTAAAGAGCTATTGAAAAGGTTTAATAATTATTGAAGAGGTGAATACACACCACTGTTATTACACAAAGGACCAGGGAATGTACACATTGGGTAAAAAAGATATTGGTTTAATATGTCTCAGTAAAACAGTTTTGTTTTAAAAATAGAATATCAGGAGTTGTACACAGAATTTGTGTGATGGATAATAGTTATTAGATGTGTTTCAGAAATGCTCTACCCCATTTTTAAAAAATAATCATAATTCAATTTTCGGCTGGAGATGGGACCATTGTAAGGTGTTATACCCTTTTATTTTCTAACGTTGTGAATTTGGCTCCAGACTTCAAGTTTATATATGTTCGTGTATGACATATGCTTACTAAAAATAAATATTAAGAGAAAGAGGGTGTTGAGAGACAAATATGAAGCTTTGGAGTTACCTATTTCTCTAAATTGGTCTTCCTTTTTGTGTTTCTTCATTGTTGGATGCTATAATCACACGTGCTTAGAATGGAGGGCATTATACTCTTCTTTATGTATTAGGTCCTTGACTTTTAAAAAAAAATTTTTTTATTGTGGGTAAAAATCAAAATTTTCACAATAAATACCAATGTTTGTAAAATGATATATAAATATATATGCATATAGGTGCATTTGCTTACAAAAATGTTATTTATGCACACACAGAGACATATATATATATGTATATATTAAAAGGTGCTTAGATTACCTAAATATTACATGGAAACTACAGGGATTCCCATGTTCCCCACTTCCCACACCTCCCACAACATCCCACACAAACATATCCCACAAGTGTGTCCTATCACCCTCAATGGACCTACATATCTTGGGGCCTTGCCATAAACCATAGACCACAGTTCACATCGTAGACCACACTCTCTCCCACACAATTCTGAATGGCATGTGCTGATTTAAAATGGCCTACATCCATCACCACAATGGCACTCAGGACAACCCCCAAGTCCCAAAAAACCCCTGTATTTCAACTGCACATCCCCTCCCTGCCCCAAAAGTGTCCAGTGGCCACCATCTCCACTTCATTGTTATAATTTCTTCCATTGCTAGAATCACCATATGTGTACAAAAGAATACCATTAAGTCCACTCTAGTCCATAGTTATTTCCCCAATCCTGAGGGGACTGGGAAGGTGATGTCCACTCCTCCTCCAATGAGAGAGGGCTTATAAACCATGGATATGGTGGATGGGATTATCCTGCAGCTGCAGGCCTTCTCCACTCCTTGGGATGGCCATTACCCATCATTGTCTCCTCACCAGGTGACTTGGATGAGTCCATTGAGCTGTAGGGTAGGAGTTGACTTTGATGAACCATACCTCTTTTATAGGTCCTTGTCTTTAATGAACCATACCTCTCACACATGATATCTTTTAAACACTTTATTTTTTTCACTCTTTTTCACCATGTGGACCCAACAAGTCCCTTTATCTCTTCTGGGTGTTGACAAGCTCCTTCATAGCCATAGGATAAATTTGGAGGTCTGGAACTATTTGTAATCTGAGTTCCTGGGTTTTCATTTTTGTATATGTATATTCTGTTTCTTTGTAAGAATGAGTTTGATTTTATTTCCAGTACTTTCTAAAAACTTAGGATATGTCATAAGATCATGTATTTATATATGGATACCTGCATCACAATTTCTCTGCACTCAAGTACTGCTCAATGATGTCCAGAAAATATGGAATGGTTTCCTTGAAAGAAAATCTGGATCCATCTAAATATTTTGTAAACAATTGTGAAATCATGGAAAATGACCTCCTCAGAATTATCAATTTACCTACACTCCCTTTTAAAATTACCATTTTCTTTCAAACTAATATCCATTTCAGTACATAATTTTAAAATAAAGACTTTTTCAACAGCTTTAAAGAAGCCATTCATTGTTCACTTTGTCCACATGATGTAGTATGGGATCATATATTGATAAAACTGATAGATAAATAAAAAAAAAATTGATAAGGACAGCCAAAAAAACACCTGTGTATGTCAGTGTTATCAAATGGATGGAGAGGTGAATTATTTGTTCTTTATTATTCTGTTTTTTTTTTTACTTATTATAATTATTATAGACCCATTTAATAATGTTTGAAGAGATGAATGTGCATGACTGTAAATATCACAAGGCCAGGGAATGGGCACATTGGATAAAAAAGATATAGGTTTAATATGTCTCAATAAAGCATATATATTTTGAAAATCGTGGGGATGCCAGGAATTGTACACCCAGGTTGAGCCATGGAAAATAGTTATTAGTCATGTTTCAGAAACAATCTAGCCAATTATGAAAAAATGATCACAATTCAATTTTCTGCTGGAGATATGTGTATGAGACCACTGTACGGTGTTATGCCCCTTTATTTTCTGAGGTTGTGATTTCTGCTCTAGACTTCAACTTGTTGTATGTTCATATATGATTGATATGCATCACTAAAAAATATATTAAGAGAAAGAGTGTGAAGAGACAAGTATGAAGGTTTGGAAATACCTATTTCTCTAAAGTGGTCTTACTTTTGTATTTATTCATTGTTGGATTTTATAATCACATGTGCATAGAATGGAGGGTGGTACTCTCTGCTTGATGAATTAGGTCCTTGACATTGATGAACCATTCTTCTCCCCCATGATATCTTGTAAACATTTCAGTCACTCATTGTCACCATGAGGACTTACATGTCCCTTTTCTCTTCTGGGTTTTGGCAAGGTCCTTCATAAGCCATATGAGAAATTTGGAGGCTAAGAGCTATTTGTACTCTGACTTACTGAATTTTCATTTGTTTATATGTGGATTCTGTTTCTTTGTAAGAATGAGTTTGATTGTAATTCCAATACTTTCTAAATAATTACAATATGTCATAAGACCAGATAATTATATATGGTTTTCTGCATCACAATCTCTCTGCCCACAAGAATAGCTCAATGATGTCAAGAAAATCAACAATGGTTCCCTTGAAACAATATCGGGAGCCTTCTAAACATTCATTATACAGTTGTTAAACCATGCAAAAAGTCTACTCAGAATTATCGATTTACCTACACTTCCTTTTAAAATGAACATTTCCTTTAATTCTAATATCCATTTCAGTTCATAATTTTAAATTAAAGACCTTTTCAATAGCTTTTCAAAAGCCATTCATTGTTCACTTTGTTCACATGATGTAGCAGGGGATCAGGTATCAAAAAAACTGATAGATAAACTAAAAAACGTTGTTCATGTACAGCCAGAAAAACACCTAGGTATGTCAGTGTCAACTAATGGATTGAGCATTGAATAATTTCTACTTTATTCTTCTGTTTTTTCTTTATTAATTATAATTATTATAAACCTATTGAAAAGGTTTAATAATGATTCAGAGATTATTGCATGCCACTCTGAATATACCAAGGAGCAGAGATTTTACACATTGGATAAAAAACATTATTGGTTTAATTTGTCTCAAAAAGCAGATTTTTTTTTTTAATTGTGGTGATGTCATGAATTTTACACCCAAGTTTAGCCATGGATAATAGTTATTAGTCATATTAGAGAAATTGTTTGCCCAATTTTTCAAAATGAATCAAAATTCAAGTTTCTGCTGGTGTTCAGACCATTTTAAGATGTTATGCCAATTTATCCCTAAGGCTGTGATTAATGCTCTATTCTGTATGTTCATTTATGAATGATATGCATCACTAACATATACATTAAGAGAAGTAGGGTGGTGAAAGGCAAACATGAAGCTCTGGAATTATCTATTTCAATAAAATGGTCTTCCTTTTGTGTTTCTTCATTTTGGAGGTGATAAACACGCTGCATATAATGAACGGCAGTACACTCTGCTTGATGGTTTAGGTCCTTGAATTTTATGAACCATTCCTCTCCCCCATGATATCTTGTAAACATTTGTGTCATGCTTTATCAACTTGTGGATCCTACTAGTCCCTTATTCTCTTCTGGGTGTCGGCAAGGTCCTTTTTATGTTATAGGAGAAATTTGGAGTTCTGTAGCTTTTGTTATCTGAGTTCTTGGGTTTTCATTTCTATATATGTGCATTTTGATTCTCTGTAAAAATGAATATATTTTTACTTCCAATACTTGCCAAAAAATTACAATATATCATAAGAGCAGGTATTTATATATGGATACCTGCATCACAAACTCTCTGCACTCGAGAACAGATCAAGCATGTCTGGAAAATGAGGAATGGTTTCCTTGAAACAAAGTCTGGAGCCTTCTAAACATTCAGGAAACAATAATGAAATCATGGAAAATGGTATCCTCAGAATTATTGATTTATCTAAATTCCCTTTTAAAATTAACATTTTCTTTCAATATAATATTCATTTCATTTATTTTTAAAATAAAGACTTTTTCAACATATTTAAATAAGCCATTCATTGTTCACTTTCTCCACATGAAGTAGAATGGGATCACATATCATTAAAACTGTTAGATATCAAAAAGAGTTGTTCAAGGACAGCCAGAAAAACACATATATATGTCAGTGTCAATAAATTGATTGAGAGGTGAAGAATTTCTTCTTTAATGTTTTCAAATTTCTTTATTTATTATAATTATTATAGAGCTATTGAAAATGTTAAATAAGGATTGAAGAGATGAATGGACATCACTGTGAATATACAAAGGACCAAAGAGTTTACACATGGAATAAAAAAGATATTGTTTAATATGTCTCAATAAAACAGATTTGTTTTAAAAAAAATCTTGCACATTTCAAGAATTGTACACCCAAGTTGAGCCATGGATAATAGTTATTAATCATGTTTCAGAAATGCTGTGGTCAATTTTTAAAAAATGAAATGCAATTCAATGTTCTGCTGGAGATTGGACCACTGTAAGGTGTTATGTCCCTTGTATTAGTCAGCCAAAGAGGTTCTAATGTGAAATACAAAAAATGGATTGATCTTTATAAAGGGTATTTATTTGGGGTAGAAGTCCACAGGTAGCAGGCCATAAAGCGTTAAGTTTCTTCTCTCACCAAAGTTCAATGGCACATGTTGGAGCAAGACAGCTCCTGATGTTTGCCAGGGTTCAGGCTTCTTGGGTTCCTCTCTTCTGGGGCTGCGTTTCTCTCCAGGCTTAGCTCCTCTTTCCTCCACAGGGTCAGCTGTAGACGATCAAGTGAATGGCTCGCTTCTCTTCTCCTGGGGCCTTCTTTCCAACATCAAAACTGCTTCTCAAAATCTGCTTCATCTTTGTTCTTTGCCTTGCCTTTTATATTTGATTCCCCACCCACAAGGGGTGGGGCTCAACACCCTAATGATGTGGCTCACTCAATGTCCTAATCATAACTTAATCATTCCCAGATTAACAGATCAGTTTACAAGCATGATCCAATTATATTTTTGGAATTCATAATTACATCAAACTGCCCAACTGCAACACTCCACCCTCTGAATTCAAAAAATACATTACAATATTCAAAAAATTTAATCAGTAACAATGTAAGTACAAAATCATATCATAATTATTTTAATGAAATAAAGTTCATCTTGAGGCAAAATCCCGTCTGCTGTAGACCTCTGAAACTTACAAAACCTTTTAACTGCTTCCAATAAACAAATGGAAAGACAAATGATAAACATTTTCAATATCACAAGAAGAAATTGGGATGTTAACCATCAGCCATGGATCCTCTACAGTTCAATAAACCTGCAGGGCATTCTCCATTCAATTTCAAATTCTCAGAGTTATTCTTAAGATGATGGTTTCTTCTCCTTGGGGCCACTTGGGGACCCACCCATTCCACAGGCTTACTGAGTGGCCATTTCCTTGGTTCCACCCTCATCAAGCATCTGGGTTAAACAAATCTTCAGACCTCACCCTACAAGAGTATTGGCATGATAGCCATACTTTACCCATTTTGGGGTTAGAAACTTAACCCCGCCTAGTACAGTGAGTTGAAGATAACATTCCCCCTAACCTTTGGAATACAGGCTCAACTCTCTCAGTGCAACGAGTTGATAACCTGACCTTCCCTAACCTTTGGCATAGAGGTTCAACCCTCTCAGAGCAATGGGTTGACCACCTGGCCTTCTCTAATCCATGAGGACAGGTACACCCCTCTCAGACTTATGGGGTGTTGACCTTACCCTCCTTAAACTTTGAGGAATGTGCTCCACCCTCCCTGCAGCCTGGGGTGGCAAAACTCTCCCAGAACATTGGGAGGGGACATCCACCCTCTTTGACTGCTGGGGAAAGCTCACCCTCTCTATAGATATGAGTAGGATTCCTGTCTTGGCCCAAGGAGATGTCTTAATCCCAGATCTCTGCTTCCACAGTTTTCTTCTTAAAGCTGATTCTCCTTCAATCTCTCCTTTCTATGTCCTCTTTTGTCCAAGCTGACAGTGGTTTTGTTCATACAGCTCTCTCAAAAACTTTGTTGGTTTAGCATGCAGGAAGCAGGGGTCCAAGCCATCAGACAGTAAGACTTTCCACAAGTCTTTCCAGGATAACTGTTTCTTCAATTCTGATTTACAAGTTCCAGGTTTAGCTAAGTCTTTAAATGGGGTGGTTTCATCTGGGAATTTGATTTCCACAAACTTTGAAGTTCCAGAATCATTTTCTGTTTTCTTTGTGCCCAAAAGTTCGGTTCTTACTGTATTTTGCTCATCTAGTATTTTGCTATAAGCTTCAAGGAGAAGCCAAGCCACATTCTCCAGGATTAACTTGGAAAATTCTTCAGCTAAATGCTCTGGTTCAGCATTCTCAAATTCTGTCTTAGATATAATATGAGGAGTTAATCTTGCTAAGTTCTCTGCAACTTTAAAGCCTGGATCGTCTTTCCTCCAGTTTCCAATAATAGTTTCATCATTTACTTCTAAGGCATCATAAAGTCTCTTTAGTGCCCATATTACTATCAACAATCTCTTCAAAGTGATCTAGGCATTTTCCATGAAGCATTTCACAATTCCTCCAAAAAATACCCCTTACCCATTTATAAAACCATTCCAACATTTTGGTAATTACAAAATCACTGCACCACTCCTCGGTATCAAATTCTGTATTAGTCAGCCAAAGGGGTGCTATTGTGAAATACCAAAAATGAGTTGGTCTTTATAAAGGGCATTTATTTGGGGTAACAGTCCACAGATACTAGGCCATAAAGCATTAAGTTTCTTCTTTCACCAAAGTTCATTGCCACGTGTTGGAGCAAGACAGCTGCTGACAGTTCCCAGGGTTCAGGCTTCTTGGTTTCCTCTCTTCCTGTGGCTGCATTTCTCTCCAGGCTTAGCTCCTCTTTCCTCCACAAGGTCAGCTGTAGATGATCAGGTGAATGGCTGGGGCTCAATGCCCTACTGACATGGTTCACTCAATGCCCTAATCATGACTTAATCATGCCCAGATTAACAGATCAGTTTACCAGCATGATCCAATTATATTTTTGGAATTCATAATTACATCAAACTGCCCAACTGCAACATCCCATTATTTTCTAAGGCTGCGATTTTGGCTCTAGACTTCAAGCTTTTGTATGTGCATGTATGATTGCTATGAATCACTAAAAATATTTATTAAGAGAAAGAAGGTGGCGAGGGACAAATATGAAGCTTTGGAATTGCCTATTTCTATAAAGTGGTCTTCCTTTTGTATTTCTTCATTGTTGGATGCTATAACCACCAGTGCATAGAATGGAGGGTGGTACACTGTACTTGATGGATAAGTTCCTTGGCTTTCATGAACCATTCATCTTCCGCATGATATCTTGTAAACATTTGAGTCACTCTTTGTCACCTTGTGTACACTTCAATTCCCTTTTTCTCTTCTTGGTGTTGGCAAGATCCTTCATAATGCAAAGGAGAAAATTGGAGACTGGGAACTATATGTACTATTCAGTTCCTGTGTTTTCACTTGTGCATATGTTTATTCTGTTTCTTTCTAAGAATGAGTTTGATTTTATTTCCACTACTTTAAAAAAAAGTTACAATATGGCATAAGAGCAGTTATTTATATACGGATACCTGCATCACAATCACTCTGCACTCGAGAACATCCCAATGATGCCCCAAATCCACATCAGTAGGGCATTGAGCCCAACCCCTTGGTGGGTGGGGAATTGAATATAAAATGCAAGGCAAAGAACAAAGTTGAAGCAGTTTTTGAGAAGCAGTTTTGATGTTGGAAAGAAGGCCCCAGGAGAGAAAAGCAAGCCATTCACCAGATCATCTACAGCTAATTCAGGTTTTTGCTGGAGATGTTGTATGAGATCACTGAAAGGTGTTATTCCCCTTTATTTTCTAAGGCCGTGATTTCTGCTCTAGTCTTCAAGATTATATATATTCTTGTATGATTGATATGCATAACTAAAATATATATATTAAGAGAAATTGTGTGGTGAGAGACAAATATGAAGCTTTGGAACTACATATTTCTCTAAACTGGTCTTTTTGTTTTGTTTCTTAATTTTTGGTGGCTATAATCACTATGACTAGAATGGAGTGTGGTACACTATGCTTGATGATTAGATCCTTGAATTTTCTGAAGCAATCCTCTCCCCCATGATATCCTGTAGAGATATGAGTCACTCTTTGTCCCCTTGTTATCCCTACAAATCCCTTTTCTTGGTGTTGGCAATGTTCTTCACAAGCCATAGGAGGAATTCGGAAGCAGGGAGCTATTTGTACTGTGAGTTCCTATGTTTTCATTTGGGTCTATGTGGATTCTGTTTCTTTGTAAGAATGAGATTGATTTTATTTCAAATATTTTCAAAAAAATTAACATGACAAAAGAGAAGGTAATTATATATGGACAACTGCATCTAAATCTCACTGCAGTCCAGAACAGCGTAATGATGTCCAGAGAATCAGGAATGGGTTCCCTGAATCAAAATCTAGAGCCTTCTAAGCATTTAGTAAACAATCGTGAAATCATGGAAAAATATCTCCTCAGAAATATCGATTTACCTATGCTCCCTTTTAAAAATTAACATTTTCTTTCAATCTAATATACCTTTCAGATCATAATTTTTAAATAAAGATCTTTTCAGCAACTTTAAAAAGCTTTCTATTCTTAACTTAGTCCCCATTTTTTAGTATGGGATTGCATGTCAATAAAACTGATAAACAAAAAATGTTGCTCAAGGACACCCAGAAATCACCTATGTATGTCAGTGTCAACAAATGGAGTGGGAGGTGAATAATTTCTTCTTTATTCTTCTGTTTTTTCTTTACTTATTATAATTATTATAAGATTATTAAAAAGGTTTCATAATATTTGTAGAGATAAATGCAACCCACTGTGATTATAACAAGGGCCTTGGAATGTACACATTGGATAAAAAAGGTATTGGTTTAACATGTCTCAATAAATCAGATTTGTTTTAAAATTTGTGTGGAAGTCAGGAATTGTACACCCTAGTTGAGCCATGGATAATAATTATTAGTCATGTTTCAGAAATGCTCTGGCAATTTTTGAAAATGAATCACATTTCACGTTTCTGCTGGAAATGTGTATATGGGACCACTGTAAGGTGTTATTCCCCTTTATTTTCTAAGGTCGTGATTTCTGCTCTAAACTTCAAGTTTATGTATGTTCATGAATGACTGATATGCATCACTAAAAATATATGTTAAGAGAAAGAGGGTGGTGAGAGACAAATATGAAGCTTTGAAATTACCTATTTCTCTAAAGTGGTCTTCCTTTTGTGTTTCTTCACTGTTGGAGGCTATAACCATAGGTGCATAGAATGGAGGGCGATACACTCTGCTTGATGGATTAGGTCCTCGTATTTTATGAAACATTGCTCTACCCCATGATATCATGTAAACATTTGTCACCTTTTGGCCCTAGCAGCCCCTTTTTCTCTTTTGAGTGTTGGCAAGGATCTTCATAAGTCATAGGAGAAATTTGGACACTGGGACATATTTGTAATCTAAGCTCCTGGGTTTTCTTTTTTGTGTATGTGGATTCTGATTCTTTCTAAGAATGAGTTTGATTTTTGTCCAATATTTTCTAAAAAGTTACAATATGTCATAGAGAAGATATTTATATATGGATCCATGCATCACAATCGCACTGCACTCGAGAACAGCTGAATGTTGTCCAGAAAATCAGGAATGGATTCCTTGAAACAAAATCTGTAGCCTCCTATACATTCAGTAAACAATCATGAAATCATGGAAGAAGATCTCCTCTGAATTATTGATTTCCTACACTCCCTTTAAAATTAACATTTTCTTTCAATCTAATATCCGTTTCTGTTAATAATTTTAAAATAAAGAACATTTCAACAGGTATAGGAAAACCGTGCATTGTTAACTTTGTTCAAATGATGTTGTAGGGGATCACATAACAATAAAACTGATAGAAAAACAAAAAGTGTTCCAAGATAGCCAGAAAAACACCTATGTATGTCACTGTCAACAAATGGATTGAGAGGTGCAAAATAACTTCTTTATTCTTCCGGTTTTTCTTTATTTATTATAATTATTATAGAGCTGTTTATTAGGTTTAATAATGATTGAAAAGATGAATTCACACCACTGTGAATATACCAATGACCAGGGAATGTACACATTGGATAAAAAAGATATTGGTTTAATATGTCTCAATAAAACAAATTTGTTTTAAAATCATGGGGATGTCAGGAATTGCATACCAAAGATGATCCATGATTAATAGTTATTATTCATGTTTCAGAAATGCTCAGACTTTTTTTTTTTTAAGATTTTATTTATTTATTCATTTACCCCCCCCTTGCTGCTTGTGCTCGCTGGGTGAGCTAACCACGCCGTGCAGGCGGGCTTGCCTTCACCAGGAGGCCCCGGGAACCGAACCCGGGGCCTCCCATATGGTAAACGTGAGCCCTACTGATTGAGCCACAGCCGCTTCCCATCAGATTTATTTTTAAAATTCTATTCAAACCTATATGTGATGCAGAGGTTTTTAGGTATACTTCCAGAGACTGGAGCCTCTGGCCTACCTATGTGCCAGGTGTGCGTGGAATCTCGGTGGAGATGCAACTCCTACCCTACAGCTCAATGGACTCATCCAAGTCACCTGGTGAGGAGATAACGATGGGCAATGGCCATCCCAGGGAATGGAGAGGGCCTGCATCTGCAGGAAGGATCATCCCACCCACCATATCCATGGGATATAAGCCCTCTCTCACTTGGAGGTGGAGTGGACATCACCATCCCAGTCCCCTCAGGATTGGGGGAAGAACTATGGGTTAGAGTGGACTTGATGGTATTCTGTTATACACATATGGTGATTCTATGGAAGAAATTATAACAATGAGGTGGAGCCAGTGGCCACTTGACACTTTTGGGACAGGGAGGGGATGAGCAGTTGAAATACAGGGGCTTCTTTGGGATTTGGAGGTTGTCCTGAGTACCTTTGTGGCAACGGATGTAGGCCATTTTAAATCAGCACACACCACTCAGAACTGAGTGGGAAAGAGTGTGGTCTACGATGTGAACTGTGGTCTATGGTTGGTGGCAAGGCCCCAGGAGGTGTAAGTCCATTGAGGGTGGTGGGCCACACTTGTGGGAGATGTTTGTGTGGGATGTGGTGGAAGGTGGGCAACATGGGAATCCCAGGGGGTTCTGTGTAATATTTTCGGTAATCTAAGCACCTCATATATATAATATATATATATATAAAGAATCACAATTCAAGTTTCTGCTAGAGTTGAGACCATTGTAAATTGTTATGTCCCTTTATTTACTAAGGTTGTGTTTTATTCTCTAGACTTTAATGTTATGGGTGATCATGTATGAATGATATGCATCACTAAAAATAAATATTATGAGCAAAACGTGTCATGAGAGACAAATGTGAAGCCTTGGAATTACCTATTTCACTAAAATGATCTTCCTTTTGTGTTTCTTCATTGTTGGATTTTATAAACAAGTGCACAAGGATTAGGTCCTTGAATTTTGTGATCCATTACTATCCCCCATGATATCTTGTAAACATTTGAGTCACTCTTTGTTACCTTTTGGACAATACAAGTCCCTTTCTCTTCTGGGTGTTGGCAAAGTCCTTCATAAGCCATATGAGAAATTTGGTGGCTGGTAGCTATTTGAACTGAGTTCCTGGGCTTCATTTGCATATATATGGATTCTGTTTCTTTGTAAGAATGTGTTTGATTTTAGTTCCAGTACTTTCTAAAAAATTAAATATGTCATAAGAGCAGGTATTTATATATGGATACCTGCATCACAATCTCTCTGCACTCAAGAACAGCCCAATGATGTCCAGAAAAGCAGCAATGGTTTCCCTGAAACAAAATCCAGATCCTTTGAATCATTCAGTAAACAATCATGAAATCATGGAGAAAGATCTCTTCTGAATTATCAATTTACATACACTCCCTTTTAAAATTCACACTTTCTTTCAATCTAATATCCATTTCAGTTCATATTTTTAAATAAAGACGTTTTCAACAGCTTTCAAAAAGCCATTCATTGTTCACTTTGTCCTCATTATGTAGTATGGAATAACATATCAATAAATCTGATAGATAAACAAAACTGTTGGGCAAGGACAGCTATAAAAACACCTATATATGTCTGTGTCAACAAATGGATTGAGAGGTGAATACATTCTTATTTATTTTGGTTTTACTTTATTTATTATTATTACTATATAGCTACTGAAAGGTTTAATAATAATTGAAGAGATAAATGCACACCACTGTGAATATACCAAGGACCAGGGAATGTACACATTGGATAAATAGATATTGGTTTAATATGTGTCTATAAAACAGATTTGTTTTAAAAATCATGGGGATGTCAGGTATTGTACACCCAAGTTGGGCCATGGATAATAGTTATTAGTCATGTTTTAGAACAGCTCTGGCTAATTTTTAAAAAAGAATCACAATTCAAGTTTCTGCTGGAGAAGGGACCACTGTATGGTATTATGCCCTCTTTTTTCTAAGGTTGTGATTTATGCTCCAGACTTCATATTTATATATGTTCATGTATGACTGATATGCTTTACTAAAAATATATATTAATGGAAAGATGGTGGTGAGAGACAAATATAAAGCTTTGGAATTTCCTATTTATCTGAAATGCTCTTCCTTCTTTGTTTTTTCATTGTTGGAGTCTAAAATCAAGTGAGTAAAGAATGGAGGGTGGTACACTCGGCTTGATGGACTAAGTCCTTGACTATTATGGACCACTCCTCTCCCCTTGATATCTTGCAAAAATTTGAGCCACTCTTTGTCACCTTGGGGAATCTACAAGTCCTCTTTTCTCTTCTGGGTGTTGGCAGGTCTTTCATAATCCATAGGATAAATTTGGAGCCTGGGAGCTATTTGTATTCTGAGCTCCTGGGTTTTCATTTGTCTATATGTGGATTCTGTTTCTTTGTAAGAATGAGTTTGATAGTATTTCCAATACATTCTAAACAGTTACAATATGTCTTAAGAGCAGATATTTATATATGGATATCTGCAACACTTTCTGTCTGCACTTGAGAACAGCCCAATGATGTCAAGGAAATCCGGAATCATTTCCTTGACACAAAATCCAGAGCCTTCTCAGATTCAGTAAACAGTCATGAAATCATGGAAAAAGATCTCCTCAGGATTATTCAATTTATCTACACTCACTTTTAAAATTAACATTTTCCTTCAATATCACATCCATTTCAGTTCATAATTTTAAAATAAAGACCTTTTCAACAGTTTTTAAAAAGCCGTTCATTATTCACTTTGTCCACATGATGTAGATCACATATCAATAAAACTGATTGATAAACAAGAAATTTGTTCAAGAACATCCAGACAGATCATATATATGTCAGTGTCAACAAATGGATTAAGAGGTTAATTATTTCTTATTTATTCTTCTGGTATTTATTTATTATAATTATTGTAGAGCTATTGAAAAGGTTTAATAACAATTTAAGAGATGAATGCACACCACTGTGAATATACCAAGCTCCAGGGAATGTACATATTGCATAAAAAAGATATTGGTTTAATATTTCACAATAAAACAGATTTGTTTAAAAAATCGTGGGGATGTCAGGAATTATACACCCAAGTAGAGCCATGGATAATAGCTATTAGTTATGTTTCAGAAATACTTTGGTGAATTTTTAGAAATGAACCACAATTCAAGTTTCTGCTGAAGATTGGACCACTGTTAAGTTGTTATGCCCCTTTATTTTCTAAGGTTGTGATTTCTAATACAGACTTCACATTTATGTATGTTCATGTCTCAATGGTATGCATCACTAAAAATAAATATTAAGAGAAAGAGGGTGGTGAGAGACAAATATTAAACTTTGTTATTGCCTATTTCTCTAAAGTGGTTTTCCTTTTGTGTTTCTTCTTTGTTGGAGGCTATAATCACACATGCATAGAATGGAGGGTGGTACACTCTGCTTGATGGACTAGGTCCTTGTATTTTATGAACAATTCCTTTCCCCTATGATATCTCATAAACATATGAGTCACTCTTGGCCACCTTGTGGATGCTACACGTCATCTTTACTTTTTTGGGTGATGGCAAGGTCTTTCATAAAACAAAGAAGAATTTGAGGCCAGGGAGTTATTTGTACTCTGAGTTCATGGGTTTTCATTTGTCTATATGTGGATTCTGTTTTTTGTAGAATGTGTTTGATTTTATTAGCAATAGTTTCTAAAATATTACAATATGTCTTTAGAACAGATGTTTATATACAGATACCTGCATCACAATCTCTCTGTACTCAAGAACAGACAAGTGATGTCCAGAAAATCTGGAATGGTTTCCTTGAAACAAAATCCAGAGCTGTTTAAATATTCAGTAAACCATCATGAAATCAATGAAAAAGATCTCCTCAGAATTATCAATTTATCTACCCTTCCTTTTAAAATTAACCTTTCCTTTCTATCTAATATATTTTTTAGTTCATAATTTTAAAAGAAAGACCTATGCAACAGCTTTTAAAAAGGCTTTCATTGTTCACTTTGTCCACATGATGTAGTATGGGATCACATACCAATAAAATTGAAAGATAAACAAAAATGTTGTTAAAGGGCAACCAGAAACCACCTAAGTATTTCAGTGTCAACAAATGGATTGAGAGGTAAATAATTTCTTCTTTATACTTCTGGTATTTCTTTATTTATTATAATCAGCATAGAGCTATTGAAAAAGTTTAATAATGATTGAATAGATGAATGCACACCACTGTGATACCAGGACCAGAGAATGTACACATTGGATAAATATATATTTGTTTAATATGTCTCAATAAAACATTGGTTTTAAAAATTGTGGGGATGTCAGGAATTGTACACCCAAGTTGAAACATGGATAATACTTATAAGCCATGTTTCAGAAATGTTCTGGCCAATTTTTTAAAATGAATCACAATTCAAGTTTCTGCTGGAGATGAAGCCACTGAAAGGTGTTATGCCCCTTTATTTCCTAAGGTTGAGATCTCTGCTCTAGGATTCAAGTTTATGTAAATTCATGTATGATTGATATGCATCACTAAAAACATATATTAAGAGAAAGATGGTGGTTGGAGACAAATATGAAGCTTTGGAATTACCAAATTCTCTAAAGTGTTCTTCCTTTTGTGATTATTCATTGTTGGAGGCAATTATCACGCATGCATAGAATGGAGGGCAGTACAGTCTTCTTGATAGATTAGGTCCTTGACTTTTATGACCCATTCCTCTCCCCCATGTTATCTTGTAAACACTTGAGTCATTCTTTGTCCCCTTGTGGACTCTACAAGTCCCTATTACTCTTTGTGTTGGCCAGGTCCTTCATAAGCAATAGGAGAAATTTGGAGGTTGGGAGCTACTTATACTCTGAGTTCCAGTGTTTTCTTTTGTCTGTATTTAGGTTCTGTTTCTTTGTAAGGATGAGTTTGATTTTATTTCCAATACTTTCTAAAAAAAATTACAATATGTCATAAGAACAGTTATGACACCTAAATCACAATCTCTCTGCACTGGAGAACAGCACAATGATGTCCAGAAAATCAGGAATGGTTTCCTTGAAACAATATCCAGAGCCTTCTAAACATTCAGAAAACAACTGTGAATTCATGTAAAAAGATCTCCTCATAATTATCGATTTACTTACACTCCCTTTTAAAATTAACATCTCCTTTCCATCTAATATCCACTTCAGTACATAATTTTAAAATAAAGACCTTTCAACAGCTGTAAAAAAGCCTTTCATTGTTCACTTCATCAAAAGGATGTAGTGTGTGATCTCATATCAATAAAACTGAAGAGAGAAACAAAAAAAGTTGTTCAAGACAGCCGAAAAAACACCTATGTATGTTAGGGTCCATAAGTAGATTGAGTGGTGAATCATTTCTTCTTTATTCTTCTGGTTTTTCTTTATTTGTTATAATTATTATAGAGCTTTTGGAATGGTTTAATAATGATTGAAGACATGAATGTACACGACTGTGAATATACAAAGGAGCAGGGGATGTACACATTAGATAATAAAGATATTGGTTTATTATATCTGAATAAAACAGATTTCTTTTAAAAATCATGGGGATATCAGGAATTTTATAACCAAGTTTTGCCTTGGATAATAGTTATTATTAGTCCTTCAAAGATACTCAGGCCAATTTTTAAAAATGAATTACAATTCAAGTTTCTGCAGAAGATGGGTCCACTGTAAGGTGTTATACCCCTATATTTTCTAAGGTTGTGATTTCTGCTCTAGACTTCAAGGTTATGTATGTTCATGTATGAATGATATGTATCATGAAAAATATATATATAAAGAGAAAGAGGGTGGTGAGAGACAAATAGGAAGTTTAGGAATTTCCGATTTCTCTAAACTGGTCTTCCTTTCATGATTCTTCATTGTTGGAGGCTATAATCAGGTATGCAAAGAATGTAGGATGGTACACTCTGCTTGATATATTAGTTCCTTGAATTTATGAACCATTCCTCCACCACATGATATCTTTTAAACATTTGAGTAACTCTTTTTCACCTTGTGAACACTACAAGTCCCTTTTTCTCTTCTGGGTGTTGGCAAGGACTTTCATAAACCTTTGAAAAGGTTTAGTAATGGTTGAAGAGATGAATGCACACCACTGTGAATATACCAAGGACCAGGGAATGTACACATTGGATAAAAAAGATATTGGTTTAATATGTCTCAATAAAACAGATTTGTTTTAAATATCGTGGGATGTCACGAATTGTAAACCCAAGTTGAAACATGGATAATAGTTATAAGCCATGTTTCAGAAATGTTCTGGCCAATTTTTAAAAATGAATCACAATTCAAGTTTCTGCTGGAGACAAGACCACTGAAAGGTGTTATGCCCCTTTATTTTCTAAGGATGTTTTTTCTGCTCTAGATTTCAAGTTTATGTAAATTCATGTATGATTAATGTGCATCACTAAAAATATATATTAAGCAAAAGATGGTGGTTTGAACCAAATATGAAATTTTGGAATTACCAATTTCTCTAAAGAGATCTTCCTTTTGTGATTCTTCATTGTTGAAGTCTATTATCACTCGTGCATAGAATGGAGGGTGGTACACACTGCTTGATGGATTAGGTCCTTGACTTTTATGATCCATTCTTCTCCCCCATGATATCTTGTAAACACTTGAGTCACTCTTTGTCACCTTGTGGACAGTACAAATCCCTTTTTCTCTTCTGTGTGTTAGCCATGTCCTTCATAAGCAATAGGAGAAATTTGGAGTTTGGGAGGTACTTATACTCTGAATTCCTGGGTTTTCTTTTGTCTATATGTAGATTCTATTTCTTTGTAAGGATGAATTTGATTTTATTTCCAATACTTTCTAAAAAATTACTATATGTCCTAAGAGCAGTTATTTATGTATGTATACCTGCATTACAATTTCTCTGCACTGGAGAATAGCCTAATTATGTCCAGAAAATCAGAAATGGATTCCTTGAAACAAAATCTGGAGTGTTCTAAACATTCAGTAACCAATCGGGAAATCATGGAAAAAACATCTCCTCAGAACTATCGAATTATGTACATTCCCTTTTAAAATTAATCTTTTCTTTCAATCTAATATCCATTTCAGTTCATAATTTTAAAATAAAGACATTTTAGCAGCTTTAAAGGAACCATTCATTGTTCATTTTCTTCACATGATGTTGTATGGGATCACATAACAATAAAACAAGAGAAGTTGTACAAGGAGTGCCAGAAAAACACCTATGTATGTCCGTGTCAACAAAGGGATTGAGAGGCAAATAATTTCTTCTTTATACTTCTGGATTTTCTTTTTTTATTATAATTATTATAGAGCTATTGAAAAGGTTTAATAATGATTGAAGACATGAATACACACCACTGTGAATGTACCAAAGCCCAGGGAATGTACACATTGGATAAATAGATATCAGTTTAATATATCTCAATAAAATTGATTTGATTTAAAAATTGTGGGGATATCAGGAATTTAATTTTACACCCAAGTTGATCCTAGGAAACAGTTATAAGTTGTGTTTCAGGAATGCTCTGGCCAATTTTTAAAAATGAATCACAATTCAAGATTCTGCCTGAGATGGATCAAATGTAATTTGTTATGACTCTTTATTTTCCAAGGTTATGATTACTGCTCTAGACTTGAAGTTCAGATATATTCATGTATGGCTGATATGCATCACTAAAAATATATATTAAGAGAAAGAGGGCGGTGAGAAAAAAATATGAAGATTTGCCATTTCCTATTCCTCTAAAGTCATCTTTATTTTGTGTTTCTTCATTGTTGGTGGCTATAACCACGCGTGCATAGAAGGGAGGGCGGTACCCTGTGCTTGATGAATTAGGTCCTTGACTTTTATGATCCATTCCTCTCTCCCATGATACCTTGTTAACATTTGAGTCACTCCTGTCACCTTATGGACCCTACAACTCCCTTTTTGTCTTTTGGGTGTTGGCAAGTTCCTTAATAAGCCATAGGAGAAATATGGAGGCTGGGAGTGCTTTGTACTCTGAGTTCTTTGGTTTTCATTTGTGAAAATGTGGATTCTGTTTCTTTGCAGTAATGAGTTTTATTTTATTTCCAATAGTTTCAAAAAATTACAATATATCATAAGAGACACTATTTATATATGGATACCTGCATCACAAGCTCCCTGCACTCGAGGACTGTCCAATGATGTCAAAAATTCAGGAATGGTTTCCTTGAAACTAAACCGGAGCCTTCTAAACATGGGGTAAACAATCATGAAATCATGGAAAAATATTTCCTCTGAATTATCGATCTATGTACACTCTCTTTTAAAATTAACATTTTCTTTTAATCTAAAGTCTGTTTCTATTCATTATTTTAAAATAAAGACCTTTACAACAGTTTTTAAAAAGCCATTCATAATTATTTTTGTCCACATGATGAAGTATGGGATCAGATATCAATAAAACTGATAGATAAACAAAAAATGTGTTCAAGGACAGCCAAACAAATACCTATATATGTCACTGTCAACATATTGATTGAGAGCTGAATAATTTCTAATTTATTCTTCTGGTTTTTCTTTATTTATTATAATTACTATAGAGCTATTGCAAAGGTTAAATAATGGTTGCAGAGATGAATGCACAGCACTGTAATTATACCAAGGTCCAGGGAATGTACACATTGGATAAAAGAGGTATTGGTTTAATAGGTCTCGATTAAAGAGATTTGTTCTAAAAATCATGGGGATGTCAGGAATTGTACACCCAAGTTGAGCAATGGAAAATCGCTATTAGTCATGTTTCTGAAATGCTCTGGCCAATTTTTAAAAATGAATCATAGTTGAAGTTTCTGCAGGAGATGAGACCACTATAAGGTGTTTTACACCATTATTTTCTAAGGTTGTGATTTCTGCACTACACTTCAAGTTTATGTATGTTAATATATGAATAGTATGCATCACTAAAAATAAATATAAAGAGAAAATGGGTGGTGAGAGACAAATATGAAGCTTTGGAATTACATATTTCTCAAAACTGGTCCTCCTTTTTTGTTGCTTCATTTTTGAGACTATAAACAGTCGTGCATAGAATGGACATCGATAACCTCTGATTGATGAATTAGGTCCTTGACTTTAATGAACCATACCTCTCACCCATGATATCTTCTAAACATTTGAGTCTTTCTTTGTCACCTTATGGATCATACAAGTCCCTTTTTCTCATCTGGGTGTTGGTAAGGTCCTTCAAAAGCCATAGGAGAAATTTGGAATCTGGGAGCTATTTGTACACGGAGTTCCTGGGTTTTTATTTGTGTATATGTGGATTCAGTTTCTTTGTAAGAATGAATTTGATGTAATGTCCAATACTTTCCAAAAATTTACAATATGTCATAACAGCATGTATTTACATATGGATACCTATATTACAATTTCTCTGCACTTAGGAACACCATAATGATGACCAGAAATTCTGGAATGGTTTCCTTGGAACAAAATCCAGAGTCTTTGAAACATTCAGTGAACAATCGGGAAATCTTGGAAAAAGGACGCCTCTGAATGGTCAATTTCACTACACTCCTTTTTAAAATTAACATTTTCTTTCAATCTAATATCTGTTTTAGTTCATAATTTTAAAATAAGGACTTCTTCAACAGCTATTAAAAAGCTATTCATTGTTTAGTTTGTCCATATGATGTAGTATGGTATCACATCAATAAAACTAATAGATAAACAAAAAAGTTGTTCAAGGACAGGCAGAAAAGCACCTAAGTATGTCATCATCAACAAATAGATTGAGACATGAATAATTCATTCTTTATATTCTGGTATTTGTTAATTTTTATAATTATTATGGATTTATTGAAAAGTTTTAATAATGATTGAAGAGATGAATGCACACCACTGTGAATATATCAAGGACCAGGGAATTTACACATTGGATTTTTAAGAAATGGTTTAATATGTCTCAATATAACTGATTTGTTTTAGTAATTGTGGGGATATCAGGAATTGTACACCCAAAATGAGCATGGATTATAGTTTTTAGACATGTTTCAGAAATACTGTGGCCAATTTTTAAAAATGAATCACAGTTCAAGTTTATGCTGGAGATGTGTGTATTGTCCACTCTAAGGTGGTATGCTCCTTTATTTTCTAAGGTCATGATTTCTGCTTTAGAACTCAAGTTTATGTATGTTCATATATGATCTATATGCATCACTAAACATATATATATCAAGAGAAAGAGGGTCAAGAGAGACAAACATGAAGCTTTGGACATGCCTATTTCTCTAAAGTGGTCTTCTTTTTGTGTTTCTTCATTTTCAGATGCTATAATCATGCGTGCATAGAATGGAAGGCAGTACATTCTGCTTGATGGATTAGGTCCTTGACTTTTATGAATCATTCTTCTTGCCCATGATATGTTGTAAACTTTTGAGTCACTCTTTGTCACCTTGTGGACCCTACAAGTCCCCTTTTCACTTCTGGGTGTTGGCAAAGCCTTCATGAGCTATAGGAGAAATTTGGATGCTGGGAGGTATTTTCCTTAGGTTTCAGGATTTTAATATGTGTATATGTGGATTCTGTTTCTTTGTAGTAATGAGTTTGATTTTATTCCTAATACTTTCTAAAAAATTACATTATACCATAAGAGCAGGTATTTATATATGGATACCTGTATCACAATAACTCTGCATTCAAGAACAGCCTAGTGATGTCCAGAAAATCAGGAATTCTTTCCTTGAAACAAAATCTGGAAGCTTCTAAACAATTGGGAAACAGTAGTGAAATTATGGAAAAAGATCTTCTAAGAATTATCGATTTACCAACACTCCCTTTAAAAATTAATATGTTCTTTCAATCTGATAGCCATTTCAGTTCATAATTTTAAAATAAAGAACTTTTCAACAGCTTTTAAAAAGTCATTCATTCTTTGCTTTGGCCAAATGTTGTAGGATCAGATCACATATCAATAAAACTGATATATAAATGAAAAACATTTATCAAGGACAGCCAGATAAACACCTATGTATGTCTGTGTAAGCAAGTGGATTGAGAGGTGAATAATTTCTTCTTTATACTTCTGTTTTTTCTTTATTTATTATAATTATTATAAAGCAATTGAAATAATTATTGAAGACATGAATGCACACAAGTGTGA
>JAKSZT010000438.1:1647325-1678298 GCA_026826555.1 Tolypeutes matacus
TTACAAAAATGTTATTTATGTATATATATAAATATATTTTAAGAGGTTCTTAGATACCCAAAATATTACACAGAACCCACTGGGATTTGCATGTTGCCCACCTCCCACACCTCCCACCACATCCCACACAAACATCTCCCACAAGTGTGGCCCACCACCCTCAATGGACTTACACATCCTGGGGCCTTGCCAACAACCATAGACCATAGTTCAGACCGTAGACCACACTCTCTCCCACACAGTTCTGAGTGGTGTGTGCTGTTTTAAAATGGCCTATATCCGTTGCCACAAAGGTACTCAGGACAACCTCCAAATCCCAAAGAAGCCCCTGTATTTCAACTGCTCATCCCCTCCCTGCCCCAAAAGTATCTAGTGGCCACTGACTCCACCTCATTGTTATAATTTCTTCCATTGCTAGAATCACCATATGTGAACAACAAAATACCATCAAGTCCAGTCTAGTCCATAGTTCTTCCACCAAACCTGAGGGGACTGGGATGGTGATGTCCACTCCACCTCCAAGAGAGAGAGGGCTATATCCCATGGATATGGTGGGTGGGATGATCCTGCCTGCAGATGCAGGCCCTCTCCATTCACTGGAAGGGCCGTTGCCCATCGTTGTCTCCTCACCAGGTGACTTGGATGAGTCCATTGAGCTGTAGGGTAGGAGTTGCAGCTCCACCGAGATTCCATGCACACCTGGCACATAGGTAGGCCAGAGGCTCCAGTCTCTGGAAGTAGACCTAAGAGACTACTATATGTGATGCTATCACATATAGGTTTGACTAGAAGGGACTGATGTACCATGTGCAGGAAGGACTTATTTGAGTCCAATTCTGTCACTCTCAGGAGCACAGATTCCAAAATACAGCCCACTGATTAGGCATCAGTCTCTGAGTCTAACCCCCCTTATATAGGACCTGGGTGTCTCCAGAGCTCTCAGGAGCCCCTCTATGTGGGGTGATAGGCACTGAGATGTTCTATGAACTCCTACTGAGGTGTATGTAAGAGTTACCTCTGGGATGACCTCCCGACTCTCTTTGAAGTCTCTTAGCCACTTGAACTCATTTGTCTTTACCTTTTTCCCCTTTAATTCAAGGTCTTTTTCCAGTTGTGTTGCCATTTGGCACTTGGTATTAATCCCTCGTTGCCAGGGATGCTCATCCCCGGGAGTCATGCCCCAGGTTGGAGGGAAGGTAATGCAATCATATGCTGAGTTTGGCTTAGAGAGAGGCCACATTTGAGCAATAAGGAGGCTTCCAGATGGCAACCCTTAGGCACCCCACAACTGCAGGCTAAGTCTCAGTTACAAGAGCAAAGAATCAAAAGGGTAGTCATCAATAAAAAGAACACATCAGTGGGTCATCCTCTTTTTACAGACACTGTCCCTGCACTCAGAGGACTATTGCTGCTCCCTTGGAGACTGTGGCAGAGCTCTCCAGGCTAGGAATTCAGATTCCCTCGTTTATTGTGTGATTGTCCACCCATCGTGACCATGCCCCATCGTTTGATCTTTTGAACGATTTTGTATATCTTTCATGAATATTCAGATGAACTAATTCTCATGAAACCCCCCTCCCAGACACCCTCCACCAATAATCCCCTGCAGTACACATTGTAACCGTTCTGTGATCCAAATCCTCCATGAACATGTAGTCCATAAAATAATCAAATACACTTACTAGGAAAAAGAAACAAGTATGATAAGCTTACATTCAAGAGACAAACATAAGGAAACTCAGGGGAAAAAAAAAAGAAAAAAAGAAAAGGAAAAAAAACAAATAATAAAACAAAAAACAAAACAATATAATTAGCGGATTGGGGCATTCAAAAAATGGGCAAAAAGGCAAAGGAAATGCCTTTAAATATATGTATATATATATATTCATTTTTTTCCTTTCTCTTTTTTCCTTTCTTTCCTTCCTTTTATCAATGTGTTATCGGATGTCTGGAGTGCCGTGACACATTCCCCTTCTCAATCCCCATTGTCTCCCAATTTTTTATTTGATTTTCAAAGAAGTTTTAGGTCACAGCAAAGTCACATACGGAGTGCCGGAGACTCCCAGATACCAAACCAACCCCCCTTCCCCACCCCATATTAACCCCCCCTTTTTTTTTAAATAGCATTGTTATCACTGTTATACAGATAGCAAAATATAGCAACTAAGCATTGTCAATGATTTACAGTATAGTTTACAATTTAGATGATACCGTTTAATAATTTTGATAATATTTACCATGTCCTGTGTCCATTACTGTAAGGTAATGAAAAACCTTCCCCATGACCACCAAACACCCCATTAGATCTTGAATATTCCCTTCCCCCCAGCCCCCCAGGGCCCATGATACCACCCTCTCCCTACCCATGGAATAAGATTCACATTTACATGCCCTGGGGATTTGAACCTGCACTTTCTAATCCACCCACCCCCCAGTGCTGCACAACCAAACCCAGGAACACCACCACCCATCTGCCCCATCCCCCAAAATGCAAACACACTCTATCCCTTTACCATAGATTATGTCCATATGGTTGATGGCTCAAAGCCTGCTCTTCTGTTACTTTCCCTTGTTATCCTATCTTTCAGACAATGGTTCTCAGAGACTGCTCACTTTCCTCAGTTCAAATCAGTGAGGTCATATACTGTTCATCCTTCAGTGCCTGGCTTGCTTCACTCAACATAAGGTCTTCAAGATTCATCCACGTTATTCCATGTGTTAGCACTTTGTTCCTTCTTACAGCTGAGTAATATTCCATTGTATGTATGTACCACATTTTGCTTATCCATTGGACTGTTGATGGGCACCAGGGCTGATTCCAACTTTTGGCAATAGTGAACAATGCCGCTATGAACATTGGTGTGCATATATCTGTTTGTGTCTTTGCTTTCAGTTCTTCTGGGTATAAATCCAGCAGTGGAATTGCTGGATCATACGGAAGATCTATTGCTAGTTTTCTGAGGAACCGCCAAACTGTCCTCCACAGTGGCTGGACTATACCACCGTCCCACCAGCAATGGATGAGGGATCCTATTACTCCACATCATCTCCAACGTTTAGTGTCTCCTGTTTTTTTTAATAGCTGCCATTCTGATGGGTGTAAGATGGTACCTCATTGTAGTTTTGATTTGCATTTCCCTGATAACAAGCAATGTTGAGCATTTTTTCATGTGCTTTTTAGCCATTTATATTTCTTCCTTGGAGAAGTGTCTTTTCAGGTCACTTGCCCATTTTTTAAATATTTTGTTTGTCCTTTTGTTTTCAAGATGTAGGTTTTCTTTATATATGCAGGATATTAGGCTCCTATCAGATATATGGCTGCTGAGTATTTTTTCCCATTGGTTAGGCTGCCTTTTTATTTTCTTAATAACATCCTTTGAGGTGCAGAAATTTTTAATTTTGAGGAGATCCCATTTATCTATTTTTTTCTCTTGCTTCTTGTGTTTTGGCTGTGAAGTTCCTGAAAGCATTTCCTATTACAAGGTCCTGTAGATGCTTCCCTACATTATCTTCCAAGGTTTTTATTGTTTTGGCTCTTATATTTAGATCTTTGATCCATCTTGAGTTGATTCTTGTATAAGGTGTGAGATGGTATTCTTCTTTCATTCTTTTGGATATGGATATCCAGTTCTCCAAGCACCACTTGTTAAAGAGGCCATTCTCTCCCAAATGAGTGGGCTTCGAGGCCTTGTCAAATATCAGATGACTGTATATGCGAGGATCTATATCAGAACTCTCAATTCAGTTCCATTGGTCAGTAGGTCTATTTTTGTGCCAATACCACACAGTTTTGATCACTGTAGCTTTGTAGTATGTTTTAAAGTCAGGTAATGTGATAACTCCAACTTCATTTTTCTTTTTCAATATATCTTTAGCAATTTGGGGCCTCTTGTCTCTCCAAATATATTTTGTGGTTAGTTTTTCCAGTTCCTTAAAAAATATAGTATTGACTTTTATTGGGATTGCATTAAATCTGTAGATTAGTTTGGGTAGGATAGACATCTTGATGATGTTTAGTCTTCCCATCCATGAACAGGGAATATTTTTCCATTTATTTAATTCTTCTTTGATTTCCTTTAAGAGTGTTGTGTAGTTTTCTGTATAAATGTCCTTTACATCTTTAGTTAAATTTATTCCTAGCTATTTGATTCTTTTATTTATTATTGTAAATGGTATTTTTTTCCTGATTTCTTCCTCAGTTTGCTCGTTATTGGTGTATAGAAATGCTACTGATTTTTGAGCATTGATCTTATAGCCTGCAACATTTCTGAACTCATTTATAAATTCTAGAAGCCTTGTAGATTTCTCAGGGCTTTCTATGTATATGATCATGTCATCTGCAAATAATGAAATTTTTACTTCTTCTTTTCCAATCTGGATGTCTTTTATGTCCTTTTCTTGTCTCAGTGCTCGTGCAAGTACTTCTAAGACAATGTTAAATAGGAGTGGTGATAATGGGCATCCTTGCCTTGTTCCCGATCTCAGAGGGAAATGCTTTTAGGATTTCACCATTGAAAATGTTGTTAGCTTTGGGTTTTTCATTTATACCCTTTAACATTTTCAGAAAGTTTCCATCTATTCCAATCTTTTGTAGTGTTTTTATGAGGAAAGTTTGCTGTATTTTGTCGAATGATTTTTCTGCATCTATAGAGATGACAATGTGATTTTTTTCTTTCAATCTGTTTATGTGGTGTATTATGTTGATTGATTTTCTTATATTGAACCATCCTTGCATAACTGGGATGAAACCCACTTGGTCATGGTGTATAATCCTTTTGATATGTTGTTGAATGCGATTAGCAAGTATTTTATTAAGGATTTTAGCATCTAGGTTCATTAGAGAAATTGGTCTGTAATATTCCTTTCTTGTGGTATCTTTATTTGGTTTTGGTATTAGGGTAATGTTGGCATCATATAATGAGTTAGGTAATATTCCTTCTACTTCTATTTTTTGGAAGAGGTTAACTCTTTCCGGAATGTTTGGTAGAATTCAGCTGTGAAGCCATCTGGTCCTGGACTCTTCTTAGTTGGGAGGTTTTTAATGACAGAGTCTATCTCTTTACTTGTAATTGGACTGTTGACTTCATCTATTTCTTTTTTCAACAATGTCGGCTGTTTGTGGGTTTCTAGAAACTTGTCCATTTCTTCTAAATTGTCATTCTTCTTGGCATATAATTTTTCAAAGTATCCTTTTATGATACTCTTTATTTCTGTGGGGTCAGTAGTGATATCACCTTGCTCATTCCTTATTTTATGTATTTGCATCTGTTCTCTCTTTTTCTTTGTTAGTCTGGCTAAGGGTTTGTCAATTTTGTTGATATTCTCGAAGAACCAGCTTTTGGTTTTGTTTATTGTTTCCAGTGCTTTCTTATTCTCTATTTCATTTAGTTCTGCTCTAATCTTGGTTATTTCCTGCTTTCTACTTCCTTTAGTTTTAGTTTGTTGTTGTTTTTCCAATTCCTCCAAGTGTGCAGTTAGGTCTTCAATTTTAGCTCTTTCTTCTTTTTTAATATATGAATTTATGGGCATGAACTTCCCTCTCAGGACTGCTTTCACTGTATCCCATAGGTTTTGATATGTTGTGTTGTTGTTTTCATTAGTTTCAAGGTAGTTCCTGATTTCTTTGAAATTTCCTCTTTGACCCATTGTTTGTCTAAGAGTGTGTTGTTTAACTTCCATATCCTTGTGCCTAACCTGTTTCTCTGGCCCTTATTGATTTCCAACTTCATTCCGTTTTGGTCAGAGAAATTACTTTGTATAATCTCAATCTTTCTGAATTCATTGAGTATTGTTTTGGGGCCTAGCATGTGGTCTATTTTGGAGTATGTTCCATGTTCACTGGAGAAGAATGTAAATCCCGCTGTATTTGGGTGTAGTGTTCTGTATATGTCTATTAAGTCCAAATCTTCTAATGTATTGTTGAGTGCCTTCGTTTCTTTATTGATTCTCTGCCTAGATGTTCTGTGTAATGATGGTAGTGGTGTGTTGAAGTCCCCTGCTATAATTGTAGAGGAATTTATTTCTCCTCTTAGTTTTTCCAGAGTTTGCCGCACGTATTTTGAGGCACCTCGATTAGGTGCGTAAATGTTGATGATTGTTCTCTCTTCTTGAGAGATTACTCCTTTTACTAATATGTAGTGTCCATCTTTGTCTCTTACAATAGTTTTGCATTTAAAGTTTATTTTGTCTGATATTAGAATAGATACTCCTGCCCTTTTTTGGCTATTGTTAGCTTGTAAAATTGTTTTCCAGCCATTCACTTTCAGCCTCCTTGAATCCCTGGGCCGAAGGTGGGTTTCTTGTAGACAGCATATAGATGGATCATATTTTCTTATCCATTCTGCCAATCTGTGTCTTTTGATTGTGAATTTAATCCATTAACATTCAGTGTTATAACTCGTAACGAATTTCTTGCTTCAGTCATTTTTTCTTTGATTTAATGTATGTCATATGTTGTTTTGTTTCTCTTTTTGAGTTTTCAGTTGTTTTTAAGCTCTCCTCCAACTCTCTCTCCTTTGTTTTTTCCTTTCAATTTGTAGAGATTCCTTTAGTATTTCTTCAAGTGCTGGTTTCTTCTTGACATACTCTCTTAATTGCTGTTTATCTGTGAATATTTTGAACTCTCCATCATTTTTGAATGCCAATTTTGCTGGATAGAGAATTTGTGGCTGGAAGTTTTTTTCTTTTAGTGTTTTGACTATGTCATACCACTGTCTTCTTGCCTCCATGGTTTCAGCTGAGAAATCAGCACTTAATCTTATTGTGCTTCCCTTGTATGTGATGGTTCTCTTTTCTCTTGCTGCCTTGAGTATTTTCTCATTGTCTTGAGCATTGGACAGTTTGACAAGTATATGTCTTGGAGTTGGCCTGTTGGGATGTATACTATTTGGGGTGCGCTGTGCTTCCTGGATCTGCACATCCATCTCTCTCAATAGAGTTGGGAAGTTTTCAGCCATAACTTCCTTCAACACTCCTTCTGTTCCCTTTCCCTTCTCTTCTCCTTCTGGGATGCCCATAATGCGTATGTTTGTGCGTCTTGCATTATTGGTTAATTTCCTGAGACTATACTGGATTTTTTCTATCTTTTTGTCTATCTTTTCTACAATCTCTTTGATTTCAACTGTATTGTCTTCCATATCACTAATTCTTTCCTCTGCCTGTTCAATTCTGCTGCCATGTGAGTCCAGCGTCCTTTTCATTTCTTGACTTGTGTCTTTGTTCGCCATTATATCCATTACCTTTTTAGGTGTGTTAGCTATTTTTTCAGGATGTTCTCCCAGTGTCTTCTTTATATCCTTAATCTCTTCCTTCAGTTCTTTAAGTTGGTCCATGATATTTGTTTGGATAGGTTTGATTAGTTGTTCGATGTACTGCATTGCTTCCTGGTTTTTATTTTGTGCACTGGACTGGTCCATGTTTTCCAGTTTCTCAGAGTCATTTGTATTTTTCTGTTGCCCTCTGGTCATCATATTATCTTGATGGGTTTGTTCAGTTGATTAGCTTTTCTCTATGCTCTAGAATTTTATTTAGCTGTTGTTTCTGTGTGTGAGTTTAGTTTTCTCTTTGGCAGTTTTTCTTCTTATTTTATTTCCTTACTTCTTTCTATGTTCCCTTGAAGGCAAAAGGTTAGGGCCAGAGGAATCAAAAGACATAAGGAAGGCAGAAGGATAATAGAAATATTGATAAAAGTTAGAAGAGGGGTAAAATGAGACTTAATGAGATGAATATTTAACTTGTGTAGGCAGTGTAGAGTACTAGGAAATAATATGGAGTTCCTATAATGGACTGGGAAAACAAATGGAGGAATATATATATATAGTGATTTAGAAGGCTAGAATTATGAGGAGGTAGAGAAATAGTAGAGAAAGGTCTGAAAGGAAAAAGTTAATACTAACCAAAAAAAAAAAAAGAAAAAGAAGAAGAAAACAAAATAGATGGGATAGAAATTGACACCCTTAAGTTGTGGGCCTATGAAAAAATGTTGTCTCTAAGAGCCACAACAGAAAACAGAAGGCTGAAAGATGCAGGAAGGATAAGCGATAGTTTGTAATACAGAATCAATATATACAGCGAGTGGGAAATTACTGAATAAGAAGCCCAGCAAATAAGCGACCAGCTGGCAGCACCTATTTAAAAAAAAAAAAATAGAAGGAAAAAGGAAGGGGGGAGGAAAATGGGAATAATAGCAATAGACCAGAAAGTAACAGAGAGAAACCAAAGATCCACACAGGCAAGCAGTCAAACAGATCTAAGGGGGGTCAATGATTCCCCTAGGGTCCACTAGGATCCTTCCTGCCTACTTGTGTTTATCAATGAATTTCCCCTCAGGGTTCTATACGCAGGTCCTTAAGCAGCTTTTAGCTATTAAACTAAATTAAAAAGAATTTATTTTTCAATTTTTGAGGTGACCTCACATTTTTTTTTTTTTTTAGCCAAATGCAGGACCCAAAATAATTCCTCTTCTAGACCAACCCCCTTACGGAAGGGACCCTAGCTGGGCCCGTGGAAATTAATCAAGCACGTCCCACTTTCCGGACTCCCCATGTTAGCTGAAACTCTGATGTTAGTCAGTGAAGAGTGCTAAAGATGGCGGATTCCGCCCCTTCTGGCGCCGAGCTCCAGCGTCACTGGGCTGCTCAGTAAATCAGTTTGAGTGCAGATTCGCGTCTGCTCTCAGCCTGGTGCTGCTTCAGTTCAGCTTATCTGCTCCCCAAAGCTATGGGGCGGTGCAGGCAGCCTGATCAATGTCTAAGAATATAAAATACCCTTCCCTGTCTTCCAACCAAACCCTCCCTTCTTTGGGAAGTGTCCTTTCCTCCTGGCTCTGCATCGGCCCGGGTCTTATTCCTGGGTGGCTAGGGAAATCAGCTGCGTTCCCCGACCAAAATCCCCCCTCCGGTTCACCATGTCCTGACTAGCTCGTTTGCTCTGTTCACACAAGTTCCAAGGGGCACCAGGCAGCCAGCTCCCCAGAAAATAAAACTTTTTCACCCCGCCTGCAGCTCCAAATGGCCATTTTATTTTTTTTATTCCGTAACCGCGGGGCTCAGCCACCTGTGCCAACCTCCACCGGCAGCCTCAAAACTCACGAATCTCCGCCGTTAGGTCCACGCCACCGATCTGCGCAGATAGATGTCCCAAGCTTCTCACTCCATGCGTGCATAGCACAGACCCCCGGGCAGGACCCCGTCCCCAATCTGCCTTGCTCTGGGAGCTTGCAGTGTGCGCCCTCCTACACCAACGCCATCTTGCCCATGAATGGCTTTTTAAAAACTTTTGAAAATGTCTTTATTTTAAAATTATGGAATGAAACAGATTTTACATTGAAAGATAATATTAATTTTAAAAGTATGTGTAGGTAAATCGGTAATTCTGAGGAGACCTTTTAACATGATTTCAGGTTTGTTTACTGAATGTTTCAAAATGTCTGGATTTTGTTTCAAGGAAACCAGTCCTGATTTTTTGGACATCATTGGGCTGTTCTTGAGTGCAAAGAGAATGTTATGCATGTATCCATATATAAATACCTGCTCTTATGACATATTGTAATTTTTTAGAAAGTTTGGAAATAACATCAAACTCTTTCTTACAAAGAAACAGAATGCACATATAAACAAAAGAAATCCCAGGATCTCAGAGTACAAAAATACTGCCAGCCTCCAAATTTTTCCTATGGCTTATGTAGGAACTTGCCAACACCCAGACAGAAAAAGAGACTTATAGGATCCACAAGGTGACAAATAGTGACTCAAATATTTACAAGATATCATGGGCGAGAGGAATGTTTCACTAAAGTCAAGGACCTATTCCATCAAGAAGGGTGTACCGTCCTCCATTAAATTCATGCATGATTATAGACTACAACAATGAAAAAACACAAAATGCAGGCATATTTAGAGAAATAGGTAATTTTAAAGTTTCATTTTTGTCTCTCACCACAATCTCCATTAAAATATATATTTTAGTGATGCATATCAGTCACACATGAAAAAACATAAAATTGAAGCCTAGAGCAGATTTCACAACCTTAGAAAATGAAGGGGCATAACACCTTACAGTGGTCCCATCTCCAGCCAAAACTTGAATTGTGATTCATTTTTAAAAATTTGCCAGAAAATTTCTGAAACACGACTAATAACTATTATCCATTGTTCAACTTGTTTGTACAATCCTGACATCCCCAAGATTTTTAAAGCAAATCTGTTTTTTTGAGATATTAAACCAGTATATTTTTTTATTCAACGTGTACTTTCCCTGGTTCTTGGTATATTCATAATGGTGTACATTCAACTCTTCAATCATCATTAAATCTTTTCAATAGCTCTATAATAATTATAATAAATAAAGAAGAGTCAGGACAATAAGGAAGAAATGATTCACCTCTCAATCCATTTGTTGACACTGACATACATAGGTCTTATTCTGGTTGTCCTTGAACAACTTTTTTTGTTTATCTATAAGTTTTATTGATATCTGATCCCATACTATATCATTCAGACAAAGAAAACAATGTAGGGCTTTGTAAAGCTGATGGAAAGGTCTTTATTTTAAAATTATGAACTGAAACTGATATTAGTTTGAAAGAAAATGTTAATTTTAACAGGCAGCGTAGGTAAATCAGTAATTGTGAGAATATCTTTTTCCATGATTTCATGATTGTTTACTGAATGAATAGAAGGTTCTGGATATTGTTTCAAGAAACCATTCCTGAATTTCTGGACATCAGTATGCTGTTCTCAAGTGCAGAGAGATTGTGATGCAGGGATCCATATATAAATACCTGCTTTTATGACATATTGTAATTTTTTAGAAAAATTGGAAATAAAAACAAACTCATTTTTACAAAGAAACAGAATCCACATATGCACAAATGAAAAACCAGAAACTAAAAGTAGAAATACTTCCCAGCCTCCAAATTTTACCTACAGCTTATGAAGGACTGTGCCAACAGCTAGAAAAGAAAAAGGGAATTGTAATGTCTAAGGTGACAAAGAGTGACTTGAATGTTCACAAGGTACCATGGGCAAGAGGAATGGTTCATAGAAGTCAAGAACCTAATACATCAAGAAGGGTGTCCTCCCTCCATTCAATGCAAGTGTGATTATATCCTCCAAATATGAAGAAACACAAAAGGAAGACCACTTTAGAGAAATAGGAAATTCCAAAGATTCATATTTGTCTCTCACCAACATCTTTCTCTTAATATATATTTTTTGTGAAACATATCAGTCATACATGAACATACATTAACTTGAAGTCAAGAGCAGAATTCACAACCTTAGAAAATAAAGGGGCATAACACCTTACAGTGGTCCCATTTCCAGCAGAAACTTGAATTGTGATTCATTTTTAAAAATTGGCCAGAGAATTTGTGAAAAAGACTAAGAACTATTATCCATGGTTCAACTTGTGTGTACAATTCTTGAGATCCCCATGATTTTTAAGGCAAATCTTTTTTATTGAGATATTAAACCTATATCTTTTTTCACAATGTGTACATTCCCTGGTCCTTGGTATATTTACAGTGGTGTGCATTCACCTCTTCCATTATTATTAAAATTTTCAATAGCTCTATAATAATTATAATAAATAAAGAAGAACCAGGACAATAAAGAAGAAATGATTCACCTCTCAATCCATTTGTTGACACTGACATACATAAGTGTTTTCCTAGCTGTCATTGAACAATTTTTCTGTTTATCAATCAGTTTTATTGATATGTGATCCCATACTACATCATGTGGGAAAAGTGAACAATGAAAGGCTTTTATAAAGCTCTTGAAATGGTCTTTCTTTTAAAATTATGAACTGAAACAGATATTAGATGAAAGAAATTGTTAATTTTAAAAGGGAGTCTAGGTAAATTGATAATTCTGAGGAGATCTTTCTCCATGATTTCACAATTGTTTACTAAATGTTTAGAAGGCCCTGGATTTTTTTTCAAGGAAACCATTCCTGATTTCCTGGACATCATGGGGCTCTTCTCTAGTGTAGACAGATTTTGATGTAGGTACCCGTGAATAAATATCTGCTCTTATGATGTATTGTAATTTTTAAAAAAGTATTTTAAATAAAATCAAACTCATTCTTACAGAGAACCAGAATCCACATATACACAAATGAAAACCCAGGATCTCCGGGTATAAATAGCTCCCAGCATCCAAATTTCACCTATGGCTTTGGAGGGATGGTGCCAACACCCAGAAGAGAAAAAGGGAATTGTAAGGTACACAAGGTGACAAAGAGTGACTCATATATTTACAAAATATAATAGTGGCAGGAATGTTTCATCAATGTCAAGGACCTAACCCATCAGAATGTATCACCCTTCATTCTATGCATGCATGATTATAGAATCCAACAATGAAGAAACACAAAAGGAAGACCACTTTAGAGATATAGGTAATTCCAAATCTTCATATTTCTCTCTCACCACTCTCTTTATCTTAATATATATTAAAAGGGAGGCATATCAGTCATACATGAACATACAGAAAATTAAATTTTAGAGCAGCAATCACAACCTTAGAAAACTAAGAGTCATAACACCTTACAGTGCTCCCATCTGCAGCAGGAACTTGAATTGTGATTCCTTTTTAAAAATTGGCCACAGCATTTCTGAAAGATGACTAATAACTATTATCCATAGTTCAACTTAGTTGCACAATTCCTGACATAGGCACAATTTTTAAAACAAATCTCTTATTGAGACGTATTAAACTAATATCTTTTTATCCAATGTGTACATTACCCAGTCCTTGGTATATTCAGAGTGGTGTGCATTCATTTCTTCAATCATTATTAAACCTTTTCAAGAGCTCTATAATAATTATAATAAATAAAGAAAAACCAGAAGAATAAAGGAGAAACTATACACATCTGAATCTATTTGTTGATGCTCACATACATAGGTGTTTTTCTGGCTGTCCTTGAACAACTTTTTTTTGTTTATCTATCAGTTTTATTGTTCTGTGATCCCATACTACATCATGTTTACAAAGTAAACAATTAACAGCTTTTTTTAAGCTATAGAAAAGGACTTTAACTAAAAATATGAACTGAAACGGATATCAGATTGAAAGAAAAGTTTAATTTTAAAAGGGAGTGTACATAAAATGATAATTCAGAGGAGATCTTTTCCCATGATTTCATGATTGTTTACTGAATGTTTAGAAGGCATGGGTTTTGTTTCAAGGAAAGCATTCCTGATGTTCTGGACATCATTGGGCTGTTCTCAAGTGCAGGAAGATGGTGAGGAAGGTATCCATATATAAATATATGCTCTTTTGACATGGAGTAATTTCTTAGAATGTATTGGAAATAAAATCAAACTCATTCTTACAAAGAAACAGAATCTGCGTATACACAAAAGAAAACCCAGGAAATCAGAGTACAAATATCTCCTAGCCTCCAAATTGCTCCTATGGCTTATGAAGGACCTAGCCAGCACTGAGAAGAGAAGGGACTTGTAGGTTCCACAAAGTGAGAAACAGTGACTCAAAGTTTGACAAGATATTATGGGGGAAAGGAATGGTTCATAAATGTTAAGGACTAACCCAGCAAGCAGAGTGAACCGCCCTCCATTCTATGCAAGTGTGATTATAAACTCCAGCAATGAAGAAAAGAAAAGGAAGAAAACTTTAGAGAAATAGGTAATTTCAAAGCTTCATATTTGTCCATCACCCCCTCTTTTTGTTAATATATATTTTTAGTGATGCATTTCATTCATATATGTACATGCATACCTGAAGTCTAAAGCAGAAATCACAACCTTAGAAAATAAAGGGGCATAACACCTTACAGTGGTCCCATCACTTGAATTGTGATTCATTTTCAAAAATTGGCCAGAGCATTGCTGAAACCCAACTAATGACTATTATCCATGGCTAATCTTGGGTGTACAATACCTGACATCCCCACAATTTTTAAAATAAATCTTTTTATTGAAATATATTAAACCAATATTTTTATACAATGTGTACATTCCTTGGTCCTTGGTATATTCACAGTGGTGTGCATTTATTTCTCCAATCATTATCAAACCTTTTAAATAGCTCTATAATAATTATAATAAATAAAGAAATACCAGAAGAATAAAGAAGAAATTAATCATCTCTTGATCCATTTGTTGACACTGACATACAAAGGTGTTTTTCTGGCTGTCCTTCAACCAATTTTTTTGTTTATCAGTGTTATTGATATGTGATCCCATAGTACATCATGAGTAGTAAGTGAACAGTGAATGGCTTTTTTAAAGCTGTTGAAAAGGTCTCTATTTCAAAATTATGAACTGAAAAGGATATTAGATTGAAAGAAAATATTAATTTTGAAAAAGTGTGTAGGTAAATCAGAAATTCTAAGGAGATCTTTTTCCATGATTTCATGATTGTTTACTCAATGAAGAGAAGGCTCCAGATTTTTTTCAAAGAAATCATTCCAGATATTCTGGACACGATTAGGCTGTTCTTGAGTGCATAATGATTGTGATGCAGCAATTCATAGATAAATACCTGCTCTTATGACATATTGTAATTTTTTAGAAAGAATTGGAAATTAAATCTAACTCATTCTTACAAAGAAACAGAATCTATATATACACAAATGAATACCCAGAAACTCAGAGTACAAATAGCTCCCAGCCCCCAAATTTCTCCTATGGTTTATGAAGGACTTTGCCAACACATAGAAGAGGAAATGGGACTCGTAGGGTTTGCAAGGTGACAAAGAGCATCTCAAATGTTTTAAAGATATCATTGGTTTCGGAAATGTTTCATAAGAGTCAAGGACCTAATCCATCAAACAGATTGCACCGCCCTCCATTCTATGCATGCGTGATTATAGCATCCAACACTGAAGAAACACAAAAGGAAGTAGGCAATTCCAAATCTTCATATATGTCTCACACCACCCGCTTTCTCTTAATATATATTTTTAGTGATGCTTATTATTCATGCATGAACATACATAATTTTGAAGTCTAGAGCAGAAATCACAGCCTTAGAATATAAAGGCTCATAACAGCTTACAATGGTCCCATCTCCAGTAGAAACTTGAATTGTGATTCAATTTCATAAATTGGCCATAGCATTTCTGAAACATGACTAATAACTATTATCCACAGATTAACTTGGGTGTACAATTCCTGACATCCCCACTATTTTTAAAACAAATCTGTTTATTGAGACTTATTAAAGCAATATCTTTTTTGTCAAATGTGTACATTCCCACATCCTTGGTATATTCAGTTGTTTGTATTCATCTCTTCAATCATTATTAAATATTTTAATAGGTATAAGTAATTATAATAAATAAAGAAAACCAGAAGAATAAGGAAGAAATTATTCACCTCTCAATCCATTTGTTGACACTGACATACATAGGTGTTTTTCTGCCTGACATTTTACAACTTATTTTTCTCTATCAGTTTTATTGATATGTTATCCCATACTACAAAATGTGAACAAAATGAAAAATGAATGGCTTTTTAAAAGCTTTTGAATAAGGCTTTATTTTAAACTTACGAACTGGAATGGATATTAGATTGAAAGAAAATGTTGATTTTAAAAGACAGTGTAGAAAATCAATAATTCTGAGGAGATCATTTTCCATGATATCATGATTGTTTACTCAATGAATAGAAGGCTCCATATTTCTTTCAAGGAAACCATTCCTGATTTTCTGGACATGATTAGGCTGTTCTTGAGTGCAGAGAGATTGTGATGCAGCTATCCATATATAAATACCTGCTCTTATGACACATTGTAATTTTTTAGAAAGTATTGGAAATAAAATCAATCTCATTCTTACAAACAAACAGAATCCACATATGCAGAAATGAAAACACAGGAACTCAGAGTACTAATAGCTCCCAGGTTACAAGTTTCTCTTGGGGCTTATGAAGGACTTTGCCAACACCCAGAATAGAAAAATGTCTCATAGGGTCCACAAGTTTACACAGAGTGACTCAAATGTGTACAAGATATCATGTGGGAGAGGAATGGTTCATAAAAATCAAGGAACTAATCCATTACGCAGAGCATACTCCCTTCCATTCTATGTATGCATGAATAAAGCCTCCAATTATTAAGAAACACAAAATGATGACCACTTTAGAGAAATAGGGAATTCCAAAGCTTCATATTGTCTCTCACTATTTATATACATATTTAGTGATGCATATCAGTCATACATGAACATACATAAACTTGAAGTTTAGAACAGAAATCACGACCTTAGAAAATAAAGGGTCATATTGGCTTACAGTGGTCCCATCTCCAGCAGAAACTTGAATTGTAATTCAATTGTAAAAAATTGGCCAGAGAACTTCTGACACTTGACTAATAACTATTATCCATGATTCAACTTGGGTGTACAATTCCTGATACCCCCACATTTTTAAAAACAAATCTGTTTTATTGAGACATAATAAACCAATATCTTTTTTATCCAATGTGTACATTCCCTGCTCCTTGGTATATTGATAGTGTTGTGCATTCATCTCTTCAATCATTATTAAACCCTTTCAATAGCTCTATAATAATTATAATAAATAAAGAAAAACCAGAAGAATAAAGAAGAAATTATTCACCTTCCAATCTATTTGTTGACCCTGACATATGTAAGTGTTTTTCTGGCTGTCCTTGAACAACTTTTTCAGTTTATCTATCAGTTTTATTGATAAGTGATCCCATACTTTATCATGTGGACAATGTGAACAATGAATGAAAATTTTAATTCTGTTGAAAATGTCTTTATTTTAAAATTATGAACTGAAACGGATATAAGTTTGAAAAGAAATGTTAATTATAATAGGGTTTGTAGGTAAATCGGTATTTCAGAGGAGAAGTCTTTCTTTGATTTCACGATTGTTTACTGAATGTTTAGAAGGCTCCAGATTTTTTTTCAAGGAAACCATTCCGGGTTTTTGGTACATCATTGGGCTTTTCTCCCATCCAGAGAGATTGTGATGCAGCATTCATATATAAATACCTGTTCTTATGACATATTGCAATTTTTTAGAAAGTGTTGGAAATAAAATAAAATCATTATTACAAAGAAACAATCCATATATACACAAATGAAAACCCAGAAACTTCGAGTACAAATAACTCCCTGCCTCCAAATTTCTCCTATGGCTTATGAAGGACATTGCCAACACCCAGAAGAGAAAAATGGATTTGTGTGGGTCACAAGGTGACAAAGAGTGACACAAATGTTTACAAGATATCATGGGAGAGAGGAATGGTTCATAAAATAATACCTAATCCATCAAGCAGAGTGCTCTACCCTCCATTCTATGTATGCATGATTATAGCTTCCAACAATGAAGAAACACAAAAGGAAGACCACTTTAGAGAAATAGGTCATTCCAAAACTTCATATTTGTCTCTCGCCACCCTCTATTTCTTAATATATATTTTTAGTGATGCATGTCAGTCATACATGAGCATACAGAAACTCAAAGTCTGTAGCAGAAATCACAACCTTAAAAAATTAAAGGCCGTAACACCTTACAGTGGTCCCATCTCCAGCAGGAATTTGAATTGTCATTCATTTTCTAAAATTGACCAAAGCATTTCTGATATATGAATAATAACTATGATCTCTGGCTCTACTTGGGTGTACAAATCCTGACATCACCACAAATTTTAAAACAAATCTATTTTATTGGGACATATAAAACCAATATCTTTCTTATCCAATATGTACATTCCCTGGTACTTGGAATTTCCAAAATGGTGTACATTCATCTCTTTTATCAGTATTAAATCTTTCCAATAATGCTATACTAATTATAATAAATTAAGGAAACAGAAGAATAAAGAAGAAATTATACACCTCATAATCCATTTGTTGACACTGACATACATTGGTGTTTTTCTGCCTGTCTTTCAACAACTTTTTTTGTTTATCTATCAGTTTTACTGATATGTGATTCCATACTACATCATGTGGAGAAAGCAAATAATGAATGTCTTTTCAAAAATTATTTAAAAGTTTTTTTTTTTTTAATTATGAACTGAAACAGATATTAGATTGAAAGAAAAATGTTAATTTTACATGGGAGTGTAGGTAAATCAGTAATTCCAAGGAGATCTTTTTCCATGATTTTATGATTGTTTACTGAATATTTAGAAGGCTCTGGATTTTGTGTCAAGGAAACCATTCATTCATGAATTTCTGGATATCATTGGGCTGTTCTTGAGTGCAGAGAGATTGAGATGCAGGTATCCTAATATAAACACCTGCTCATTTGACATTTTTTAAATTTTAGAAAGTTTTGGAAATGCAATTAAACTCATTCTTACAAAGAACATAATAAACATGTAGACATAATAAATCCAAGGAACTCAGAGGAAAATAGATCCCAGCCTCCAAATTTCTCCTGTGGCTTAAGAATAAACATGCCAACACCCAGAAGAGAAAACGGGACTCGTAGGGCTGACAAGGTGACAAAGAGAGATTCAAATGTTACAAGATATCATTGGGGAGAGTAATGGTTCATAAAAGTCAGGGACCTAATCCATCAAGCAGAGTGTACCACCCTCCATTCTATGCACACGTGATTATAGCCTCCAACAATGAAGAAACATAAAAGGAACACCATTATAAAGAATTAGGTAATGCCAAAGCTGTAAATTTGTCTCTCACTACCCTCTTTCTCTTAATATATATTTTTAATGATGCATATAAATCATACATGACCATACATAAACTTGAAGTCAAGAGTTGAAATCACAACCTTTGAAAATAAAGGGGCATAAGATTTTACAGTGATCCCATATAAGCATCTCCAGCAGAAATTTGAATTGTGATTCATTTTTTAAAAAGCCCAGAGCATTTCTGAAACACAACTAATATCTGTTATCCACGGGTCATCTTGGGTGTATAATTCCTGACATCCACAGGATTTTAAAAACAAATCTGTTTAGTTTAGAAGTTTTAAACCAATGACTTATTTATCCAATGTGTTCATTCCGTTATTCTTGGTATATTCACAATGGTGTGCATTCATCTCTTCAATAATTGTTAAACTTTTTCAATAGTTCTATAATAATTTTAATAAATAAAGAAAATCCAGAAAAATAAAGAAGAAATTATTCACTTCTCAATCCATTTGTTGACACTGATATACATCGGTGTTTTCTGGCTCTCCTTGAAGAGCTTTTTTTGTTTATCTATCAATTATATTTATATGTGCTCCCATTTTACATCATGTGGACAAAGTGAATAATGAATGGTTTTTTAAAACTGTTGAAAAGTTCTGTATTTTAAAATTTGGAACTGAAACTGATATTAGATTGCAAGAAAATGTTAATTTTTAAAGGGAGTGTATATAAATCGATAGTTCAGAGGAGATATTTTTCCATGATTTCATGATCATTTACTGAATGTTTAGAAGCCTCTGGTTTTTGTTTCAAAGAACCATTTTTGATTTTCTGGATATAATTGCGGTGTTCTTGAGTGCAGAGAAATTGTGATGCAAGTATCCACATATAAATACCTGAAATTTTACATTTTGTAACTTTTTGAAAGTTTTGGAAATAGATTAAACTCATTCTTGCAAAGAAACAGAATCCACCTATACACAAATGAAAACCCAGGACCTCAGTGTACAGAAAGCTCCCAGCCTCCAATTCCTCCTATGGCTTACGAAGAACTTTGCCATCACCCAGAAGAGAAAACGGGACTTGTAGGGTCCACAAGTTTACAAAGAGTGCCTCAAATGTTTACAAGTTATCATGGGGGTGAGGAATGGTTCATAAAATTCAAGGATATAATCCATCAAGCAGAGTGTACCATCCTCCATTCTATGCACGTGTCATTATAACCTCCAACAATGAAGAAACACAAAAGGAAGACCACTTTAGAGAAACAGGTAATTCCAAAGCTTCATATATGTCTCTCACCACCCTCTTTCTCTTAATATATATTTTTATCATGCAGATCAATCATAAATGAACATACAGAAACTTGAAGTCTAAAGCAGAAATTATGACCTTAGAAAATAAAAGGGCATAACACTTTACAGTGGTCCCATGTCCAGGAGAAACTTGAATTGTGATTCATTTTTAAAACTTGTCCAGAGCATCTTTGAAACCTGACTAATAATTACTATCCATGGCTCCACTGGGGTGTACTATTCCTGACATCCCCATGATTTTTAAAACAAATCTGCTTTATTGAGATACATTAAATCAATATCTTTTTTATGTAATGTGTACATTCCCCTGTGCTTGGTATATTCACAGTGCTATGCATTCATCCCTTCAATCATTATTAAACCTTTTCTATAGCTCTATAATAATTATAATAAATAAAGAAAAACTAGTAATATAAAGAAGAAATTATTCACTTATCAATCCATTTGTTGACACTCACCTATAAAGGTGTTTTTCTGACTCACCTTGAACAAATTTTTTTGTTAATTTGTAAGTCATATTGATACGTGATCGTATACTACATCATGTGGACAAAGTGAACAATGAATGGCTTTTTTAAAAAGCTGTTTAAAAGGTCTTTATTTTACAATTTTGAAGTGAAACTGATATTAGATTGAAAGAAAATGGTAATTTTAAGAGGGAGTGCAGGTAAATCGATAATTATGCTCAGGGCTTTTCCCATGATTCCAAGATTGTATACTGAATGTTTAGATGGCAATTGATTTTGTTTCAAGGAAACCATTCCTGATTTTCTGGACATAATTGTTCTGTTCTCGAGTGCAGAGAAATTGTGATGCTGGTATCCATATAGAAATACCTGCTCTTATGACATATTGAAAGATTTTAGAAAGTATTGGAAGTAAAATCAAACACCTTCTTATAAAGAGACAGAATCCACATATAGAAAAACTAAAACCCAAGAACATAAAGTAGAAATAGCTCTCAGGTTTCAAATTTCTCCTATGGATTATGAAGAAACTTGCCAACACCTAGAAGAGAAAAAGGGACTTGTAGAGTCCACAAATGAACAAAGCATGACTTTAATGTTTACAAGATATCATGGGTGAGAGGAATGTTTCATAAAATTCAGGTATCTAATCCATCAAGCAGAGTGCTCTCCATTCTATGCACATGTGATTATAACCTCCAACAATGAAGAAATACAAAAGGAAGACTTTTTCAGTGAAATAGGAAATTCCAAAGTTTCATATTTGTCTCTCACTAACCTCTTTCTATTAATATATATTTTTAGTGATGCATATCAATCAAACATGAATAAACATAGTCTTGAAGTCTAAAGCAAAAATCACAGCCTTAGAAAATAAAGGTGAACAACCCATTACAATGGTCCTATCTCCAGCAAAATCTTGAATTCTGATACATTTTCTTTACTTTTTTTTTTATTGTGGGTAAAAATCAAAATTTTCACAATACATACCAACATTTGCAAAATGATATATAAATGTATATGCATATATGTGCATTTGCTTACAAAAATGTTATTTATGTATATATATAAATATATTTTAAGAGGTTCTTAGATACCCAAAATATTACACAGAACCCACTGGGATTTGCATGTTGCCCACCTCCCACACCTCCCACCACATCCCACACAAACATCTCCCACAAGTGTGGCCCACCACCCTCAATGGACTTACACATCCTGGGGCCTTGCCAACAACCATAGACCATAGTTCAGACCGTAGACCACACTCTCTCCCACACAGTTCTGAGTGGTGTGTGCTGTTTTAAAATGGCCTATATCCGTTGCCACAAAGGTACTCAGGACAACCTCCAAATCCCAAAGAAGCCCCTGTATTTCAACTGCTCATCCCCTCCCTGCCCCAAAAGTATCTAGTGGCCACTGACTCCACCTCATTGTTATAATTTCTTCCATTGCTAGAATCACCATATGTGAACAACAAAATACCATCAAGTCCAGTCTAGTCCATAGTTCTTCCACCAAACCTGAGGGGACTGGGATGGTGATGTCCACTCCACCTCCAAGAGAGAGAGGGCTATATCCCATGGATATGGTGGGTGGGATGATCCTGCCTGCAGATGCAGGCCCTCTCCATTCACTGGAAGGGCCGTTGCCCATCGTTGTCTCCTCACCAGGTGACTTGGATGAGTCCATTGAGCTGTAGGGTAGGAGTTGCAGCTCCACCGAGATTCCATGCACACCTGGCACATAGGTAGGCCAGAGGCTCCAGTCTCTGGAAGTAGACCTAAGAGACTACTATATGTGATGCTATCACATATAGGTTTGACTAGAAGGGACTGATGTACCATGTGCAGGAAGGACTTATTTGAGTCCAATTCTGTCACTCTCAGGAGCACAGATTCCAAAATACAGCCCACTGATTAGGCATCAGTCTCTGAGTCTAACCCCCCTTATATAGGACCTGGGTGTCTCCAGAGCTCTCAGGAGCCCCTCTATGTGGGGTGATAGGCACTGAGATGTTCTATGAACTCCTACTGAGGTGTATGTAAGAGTTACCTCTGGGATGACCTCCCGACTCTCTTTGAAGTCTCTTAGCCACTTGAACTCATTTGTCTTTACCTTTTTCCCCTTTAATTCAAGGTCTTTTTCCAGTTGTGTTGCCATTTGGCACTTGGTATTAATCCCTCGTTGCCAGGGATGCTCATCCCCGGGAGTCATGCCCCAGGTTGGAGGGAAGGTAATGCAATCATATGCTGAGTTTGGCTTAGAGAGAGGCCACATTTGAGCAATAAGGAGGCTTCCAGATGGCAACCCTTAGGCACCCCACAACTGCAGGCTAAGTCTCAGTTACAAGAGCAAAGAATCAAAAGGGTAGTCATCAATAAAAAGAACACATCAGTGGGTCATCCTCTTTTTACAGACACTGTCCCTGCACTCAGAGGACTATTGCTGCTCCCTTGGAGACTGTGGCAGAGCTCTCCAGGCTAGGAATTCAGATTCCCTCGTTTATTGTGTGATTGTCCACCCATCGTGACCATGCCCCATCGTTTGATCTTTTGAACGATTTTGTATATCTTTCATGAATATTCAGATGAACTAATTCTCATGAAACCCCCCTCCCAGACACCCTCCACCAATAATCCCCTGCAGTACACATTGTAACCGTTCTGTGATCCAAATCCTCCATGAACATGTAGTCCATAAAATAATCAAATACACTTACTAGGAAAAAGAAACAAGTATGATAAGCTTACATTCAAGAGACAAACATAAGGAAACTCAGGGGAAAAAAAAAAGAAAAAAAGAAAAGGAAAAAAAACAAATAATAAAACAAAAAACAAAACAATATAATTAGCGGATTGGGGCATTCAAAAAATGGGCAAAAAGGCAAAGGAAATGCCTTTAAATATATGTATATATATATATTCATTTTTTTCCTTTCTCTTTTTTCCTTTCTTTCCTTCCTTTTATCAATGTGTTATCGGATGTCTGGAGTGCCGTGACACATTCCCCTTCTCAATCCCCATTGTCTCCCAATTTTTTATTTGATTTTCAAAGAAGTTTTAGGTCACAGCAAAGTCACATACGGAGTGCCGGAGACTCCCAGATACCAAACCAACCCCCCTTCCCCACCCCATATTAACCCCCCCTTTTTTTTTAAATAGCATTGTTATCACTGTTATACAGATAGCAAAATATAGCAACTAAGCATTGTCAATGATTTACAGTATAGTTTACAATTTAGATGATACCGTTTAATAATTTTGATAATATTTACCATGTCCTGTGTCCATTACTGTAAGGTAATGAAAAACCTTCCCCATGACCACCAAACACCCCATTAGATCTTGAATATTCCCTTCCCCCCAGCCCCCCAGGGCCCATGATACCACCCTCTCCCTACCCATGGAATAAGATTCACATTTACATGCCCTGGGGATTTGAACCTGCACTTTCTAATCCACCCACCCCCCAGTGCTGCACAACCAAACCCAGGAACACCACCACCCATCTGCCCCATCCCCCAAAATGCAAACACACTCTATCCCTTTACCATAGATTATGTCCATATGGTTGATGGCTCAAAGCCTGCTCTTCTGTTACTTTCCCTTGTTATCCTATCTTTCAGACAATGGTTCTCAGAGACTGCTCACTTTCCTCAGTTCAAATCAGTGAGGTCATATACTGTTCATCCTTCAGTGCCTGGCTTGCTTCACTCAACATAAGGTCTTCAAGATTCATCCACGTTATTCCATGTGTTAGCACTTTGTTCCTTCTTACAGCTGAGTAATATTCCATTGTATGTATGTACCACATTTTGCTTATCCATTGGACTGTTGATGGGCACCAGGGCTGATTCCAACTTTTGGCAATAGTGAACAATGCCGCTATGAACATTGGTGTGCATATATCTGTTTGTGTCTTTGCTTTCAGTTCTTCTGGGTATAAATCCAGCAGTGGAATTGCTGGATCATACGGAAGATCTATTGCTAGTTTTCTGAGGAACCGCCAAACTGTCCTCCACAGTGGCTGGACTATACCACCGTCCCACCAGCAATGGATGAGGGATCCTATTACTCCACATCATCTCCAACGTTTAGTGTCTCCTGTTTTTTTTAATAGCTGCCATTCTGATGGGTGTAAGATGGTACCTCATTGTAGTTTTGATTTGCATTTCCCTGATAACAAGCAATGTTGAGCATTTTTTCATGTGCTTTTTAGCCATTTATATTTCTTCCTTGGAGAAGTGTCTTTTCAGGTCACTTGCCCATTTTTTAAATATTTTGTTTGTCCTTTTGTTTTCAAGATGTAGGTTTTCTTTATATATGCAGGATATTAGGCTCCTATCAGATATATGGCTGCTGAGTATTTTTTCCCATTGGTTAGGCTGCCTTTTTATTTTCTTAATAACATCCTTTGAGGTGCAGAAATTTTTAATTTTGAGGAGATCCCATTTATCTATTTTTTTCTCTTGCTTCTTGTGTTTTGGCTGTGAAGTTCCTGAAAGCATTTCCTATTACAAGGTCCTGTAGATGCTTCCCTACATTATCTTCCAAGGTTTTTATTGTTTTGGCTCTTATATTTAGATCTTTGATCCATCTTGAGTTGATTCTTGTATAAGGTGTGAGATGGTATTCTTCTTTCATTCTTTTGGATATGGATATCCAGTTCTCCAAGCACCACTTGTTAAAGAGGCCATTCTCTCCCAAATGAGTGGGCTTCGAGGCCTTGTCAAATATCAGATGACTGTATATGCGAGGATCTATATCAGAACTCTCAATTCAGTTCCATTGGTCAGTAGGTCTATTTTTGTGCCAATACCACACAGTTTTGATCACTGTAGCTTTGTAGTATGTTTTAAAGTCAGGTAATGTGATAACTCCAACTTCATTTTTCTTTTTCAATATATCTTTAGCAATTTGGGGCCTCTTGTCTCTCCAAATATATTTTGTGGTTAGTTTTTCCAGTTCCTTAAAAAATATAGTATTGACTTTTATTGGGATTGCATTAAATCTGTAGATTAGTTTGGGTAGGATAGACATCTTGATGATGTTTAGTCTTCCCATCCATGAACAGGGAATATTTTTCCATTTATTTAATTCTTCTTTGATTTCCTTTAAGAGTGTTGTGTAGTTTTCTGTATAAATGTCCTTTACATCTTTAGTTAAATTTATTCCTAGCTATTTGATTCTTTTATTTATTATTGTAAATGGTATTTTTTTCCTGATTTCTTCCTCAGTTTGCTCGTTATTGGTGTATAGAAATGCTACTGATTTTTGAGCATTGATCTTATAGCCTGCAACATTTCTGAACTCATTTATAAATTCTAGAAGCCTTGTAGATTTCTCAGGGCTTTCTATGTATATGATCATGTCATCTGCAAATAATGAAATTTTTACTTCTTCTTTTCCAATCTGGATGTCTTTTATGTCCTTTTCTTGTCTCAGTGCTCGTGCAAGTACTTCTAAGACAATGTTAAATAGGAGTGGTGATAATGGGCATCCTTGCCTTGTTCCCGATCTCAGAGGGAAATGCTTTTAGGATTTCACCATTGAAAATGTTGTTAGCTTTGGGTTTTTCATTTATACCCTTTAACATTTTCAGAAAGTTTCCATCTATTCCAATCTTTTGTAGTGTTTTTATGAGGAAAGTTTGCTGTATTTTGTCGAATGATTTTTCTGCATCTATAGAGATGACAATGTGATTTTTTTCTTTCAATCTGTTTATGTGGTGTATTATGTTGATTGATTTTCTTATATTGAACCATCCTTGCATAACTGGGATGAAACCCACTTGGTCATGGTGTATAATCCTTTTGATATGTTGTTGAATGCGATTAGCAAGTATTTTATTAAGGATTTTAGCATCTAGGTTCATTAGAGAAATTGGTCTGTAATATTCCTTTCTTGTGGTATCTTTATTTGGTTTTGGTATTAGGGTAATGTTGGCATCATATAATGAGTTAGGTAATATTCCTTCTACTTCTATTTTTTGGAAGAGGTTAACTCTTTCCGGAATGTTTGGTAGAATTCAGCTGTGAAGCCATCTGGTCCTGGACTCTTCTTAGTTGGGAGGTTTTTAATGACAGAGTCTATCTCTTTACTTGTAATTGGACTGTTGACTTCATCTATTTCTTTTTTCAACAATGTCGGCTGTTTGTGGGTTTCTAGAAACTTGTCCATTTCTTCTAAATTGTCATTCTTCTTGGCATATAATTTTTCAAAGTATCCTTTTATGATACTCTTTATTTCTGTGGGGTCAGTAGTGATATCACCTTGCTCATTCCTTATTTTATGTATTTGCATCTGTTCTCTCTTTTTCTTTGTTAGTCTGGCTAAGGGTTTGTCAATTTTGTTGATATTCTCGAAGTACCAGCTTTTGGTTTTGTTTATTGTTTCCAGTGCTTTCTTATTCTCTATTTCATTTAGTTCTGCTCTAATCTTGGTTATTTCCTGCTTTCTACTTCCTTTAGTTTTAGTTTGTTGTTGCTTTTCCAATTCCTCCAAGTGTGCAGTTAGGTCTTCAATTTTAGCTCTTTCTTCTTTTTTAATATATGAATTTATGGCTATGAACTTCCCTCTCAGGACTGCTTTTGCTGCATCCCATAGATTTTGATATATTGTGTTGTCGTTTTCATTAGTTTCAAGGTAGTTATTGATTTCTTCTGAAATTTCCTCTTTGACCCACTGTTTGTCTAAGAGTGTGTTGTTTAACTTCCATATCCTTGTGCCTAACCTGTTTCACTGGCCCTTAGTGATTTCCTACTTTATTCCATTGTGGTCAGAGAAATTACTTTGTATAATCTCAATCTTTCTGAATTCATTGAGTGTTGTTTTGTGGCCTAGCATGTGGTCTATTTTGGAGTATGTTCCATGTGCACTCGAGAAGAATGTAAATCCCGCTCTATTTGGGTGTAGTGTTCTGTATATGTCTATTAAGTCCAAGTCTTCTAATGTATTGTTGAGTGCCTTAGTTTCTTTATTGATTCTCCACCCAGATGTTCTGTCTAATGATGGTAGTGGTGTGTTGAAGTCCCCTGCTATAATTTTAGAGGAATTTATTTCTCCTCTTAGTTTTTCCAGAGTTTGCCGCAAGTATTTTGAGACAGCTCGATTAGTTGCGTAAATGTTGATGATTGTTCTCTCTTCTTGAGAGATTAATCCTTTTACTAATATGTAGTGTCCATCTTTGTCTCTTATAATAGTTTTGCATTTAAAGTCTATTTTGTCTGATATTAGAATAGCTACTCCTGACCTTTTTTGTCTATTGTTAGCTTGTAAAATGGTTTTCCAGCCATTCACTTTCAGCCTCCTTGAATCCCTGGGCCGAAGGTGTGTTTCTTGTAGACACCATATAGATGGATCATATTTTCTTATCCATTCTGCCAATCTGTGTCTTTTGATTGGTGAATTTAATCCATTAACATTCAGTGTTATTACTCGTAACGAATTTCTTACTTCAGCCATTTTTTCTTTGGGTTAATGTATGTCATATGTTGTTTTGTTTCTCTTTTCGAGTTTTCAGTTGTTTTTAAACTCTCCTCCAACTCTCTCTCCTTTGTTTTTTCCTTTCAACTTGTAGATATTCCTTTAGTATTTCTTGAATTGCTGGTTTCTTCTTGACATACTCTCTTAATTTCTGTTTATCTCTGAATATTTTGAACTCTCCATTATTTTTGAATGCCATTTTTGCTGGATAGAGAATTCGTGGCTGGAATTTTTTTCTTTTAGTATTTTGACAATGTCATACCACTGTTTTCTTGCCTCCATGGTTTCAGCTGAGAAATCAGCACTTAATCTTATTGTGCTTCCCTTATATGTGATGGTTCTCTTTTCTCTTGCTGCCTTGAGTATTTTCTCTTTGTCATGAGCATTGGATATTTTGACAAGTATATGTCTTGGAGTTGGCCTGTTGGGATTTATACTATTTGGGGTGCGCTGTGCTTCCTGGATCTGCACATCTATCTCTTCTCAATAGAGTTGGGAAGTTTTCAGCCATAATTTCCTTCAAAACTCCTTCTGTTCCCTTTCCCTTGTCTTCTCCTTCTGGGATGCCCATAATGCTTATGTCTGGGCGTTTTGTATTATCAGTTAATTCCCTGAGTCGATGCTGGATTTTTTCTATCTTTTTGTCTATCTGTTCTACAATCTCTTTGAATTCAACTGTATTGTCTTCTGTATCACTAATTCTTTCCTCTACTTGATCAAATCTCGTGCCATGTGAGTCCAGTGTCTTTTTCATTTCTTGGCTTGTGCCTTTGTTTGACATCATATCTATTATCTTTTTAAGTGTGTTAGCTATTTCTTCAGTATGTCCTCCCAGTGTCTTCTTTATATCCTTAATCTCTTCCTTCAGTTCTTTAAGTTGGTCCATGATATTTGTTTGGACAGCTTTGATTAGTTGTTCGATGTTCTGCATTGCTTCCTGGTTTTTATTTTGTACATTGGACTGGTCCATGTTTTCCAGTTTCTCAGAGTCATTTGTATTTTTCTGTTGCCCTCTGGTCATCATATCTTGATGGCTTTGTTCAGTTGATTAGCTTTTCTCTATGCTCTAGAGTTTTATTTAGCTGATGGTTCTGCTTGTGAGTTAAGTTTTCTCTTTGCCAGTTTTTCTTCTTATTTTATTTCCTTGCTTCTTTCTATGTTCCCTTGAAGGCAAAAGGTTAGGGCCAGAGGAATCAAAAGATGTAAGGAAAGCAGAAGGATAATAGTAATATTGATAAAAGTTAGTAGAGGGGCATAATGAGACTTAATGAGATGAATATTTAACTTGTGTAGGTAGTGTAGAGTACTAGGAAAAAATATGGAGTTTCTATAATGGCCTGGGAAAACAAATGGAGGAATATATATATAGTGATTTAGAAGGCTAGAATTATGAGGAGGGAGAGAAATAGTAAAGAAAGGTCTGAAAGGAAAAAGTTAATACTAATAAAAAAAAAAAGAAGAAGAAAACAAAATAGATGGAATAGAAATTGACACCCTTAAGTTGTGGGCCTATGAAAAAATGTTGTCTCTAAGAGCCACAACAGAAAACAGAAGGCAGAAAGATGCAGGAAGGATAAGTGATAGTTTGTAATACAGAATCAATATATACAGTGTGTGGGAAATTACTGTAAAAGAAGCCCAGCATAGAAGCGACCAGCTGGCAGCACCTATTAAAAAAAAAATAGATGGAAAAAGGAAGGGGGTACGAAAGAGGAAAGAATAGCAATAGACCAGAAAGTAACAGAGAGAAACCAAAGATGCACACAGTCAAGCAGTCAAACAGAGTTAAGGGGGGTCAATGATTCCCCCATAGTCCACGTGGATCCTTCCTGCCTACTTGTGTTTATCAATCAATTTCCCCTCAGGGTTCTATATGCAGGTCCTGAAGCAGCTTTTAGCTATTAAACTAAATTAAAAAGAATTTATTTTTCATTTGTTGAGGTGACCTCACTTTTTTTTTTTTAATTTTTATTTTTTTTTGCCAAATGCAGGACCCAAAATAATTCCTCCTCTAGACCAACCCCCTTATGGAAGGTACCCTAGCTGGGCCCATGGAAATTAATCAATCACGTCCCACTTTCCGGACTCCCCAGGTTAGCTGTAGCTCTGTTGTTAGTCAGTGAGGAGTGCTAAAGATGGCGGATTCTGCCCCTTCTGGAGCTGAGCTCGAGCATCACTGGGCTGCTCAGTAAATCAGTTTGAGTGCAGATTCGCATGTGCTCTCAGCCTAATGCTGCTTCAGGTCGGCTTATCTGCTCCCCAAAGCTATGGGGCTGTGCAGGCAGCCAGATCGATGTCTAGAAATATAAATTACCCTTCCCTGTCCTCCAACAGAACCCTCCCTCTTTTGGGAAGTGTCCTTTCTTCCTGGCTCCACATCGGCCTGGGTCTTATCCCTGGGTGGCTAGGGAAATCAGCTCCGTTCCCGACCCGAATCCCCCCTCCGGTTCACCGGGTGCTGATTAGCTCGTTTGTTCTGTTCACACAAGGTCCAAGGGGCACCAGGCAGCCAGATCCCTAGAAAATAAAGCTTTTTTGCCCTGCTTGCAGTTCCAAATAGCCATTTTATTTTATTTTATTTTTCCTCCCTAACCGCGGGGCTCAGCCGTCTGTGCCAAACACCACCGGGAGCCTTAAAACTCACGAATCTCTACTGTTCTGTCCACGCCATTGATCCACGCAGATAGATGTCCCAAGCTTCTCATTCCATGCGTGCACAGCACAGACCCTTGGGCAGGACCCTGTCCACAATCCGCCTTGCTCTGGGAGCTTGCAGTGTGTGCCCTCCTACACTAACGCCATCTTGGCCCCCGTGATACATTTTCAAAAATTGACTAAGGAATCTTTGAAACATGGCTAATAACTATTATCCATGGCTCCACTTGGGTTTACAATTCCTGACATCCCCACGATTTTCAAACAAATTTGTTTTATTGAGACATATTAAACCAGTATCTTTTTAATCCAATGTATACATTCCCTGGTCCTTGGTATATTCACAGTGGAGTACATTCATCTCTTCAATCATTATTAAACCTTTTCATTATCTCTCTCTAAAAATTATAATAAATGAAGAAAAACCAGAAGAATAAAGA
>JAKSZT010000438.1:1709158-1721231 GCA_026826555.1 Tolypeutes matacus
TGGAAAGTTCTTCAACTAAATGCTCCAGTTTGCCATTTTCAAATTCTATCTTCCATATAACAGCAGGAGTTAATTTTTCTAAGTTCTCTGCAACTTTAAAACATGGACTGCCTTTCCTCCCATTTCCAATAATAGTTTCATCATTTACTTCTAAAGCATCATTGAAAATCTCTTTAGTGTCCATATTACTATCAACAGTCTCTTCAAAGTGATCTAGAACTTTTCCATCAAGCATTTCACAATTCCTCCAAAAAATACCCCTACCCATTTATAAAACCATTCCAACATTATGGTAATTATAAAAGCACTTCCCCACTCCATGGTACTAATTTCTGTATTAGTCAGCCAAAGGGGTGCTCATGTGAAATACCAAAAATTGGTTTGTCTTCATAAAGGGTATTTATTTGGGATAGAAGTCCACAGATACCAGGCCATAAAGCATAAGTTTCTTCTCACCAAATTTCATTGCCACTTGTTGGAGCAAGACAGCTGCCAACATTTGCCAGGGTTCAGGTTTCTTGTGTTCCTCTCTTCCTGGGGCTGCATTTCTCTCAGGGATTAGCTCTCCTTGTTCCTCCACATGGTCAGCTGTAGACTATCAGGTGAACAGCTCATTTCTCTTCTTCTGGGTCCTTTTCTCCAACATCAAAACTGCTTCTCAAAAACTGCTTCAACTCTGTTCTTTGCCTTGCCTTTTATATTCGATTTCCCATGCACCAAGGGGTGGGGTTCAATGCCCTAATCATAACCTTATCATGCCCAGATTAACAGATCAGTTTACAAGCATGATCCAATTATATTTTTGGAATTCATAATTAAATCAAATTGGCAAATTGTTAAAATCCCTTTAAAAATTAACCTTTCTTTAAAACTAATGTCCATTTCAGTTCATAGTTTTAAAATAAAGAACTTTTCAACAGCTTTTAAAAGCCATTCACTGTTTACTTTGTCCACATGATGTAGAATGGGATCACAGAACAATAAAACTGATAGATAAACAAAAAAAGTTGTTCAAGGACAGTCTGAAAAACACCTATGTATGTCCATGTCCACAAATTTATTGAGAGGTGTATAATTTCTTCTTTATTCTTCTGGGTTTTCTTTGTTTATTATAATTAATATAGAGCTATTGAAAAAGTTTAATAATGATTGAAAAGATGAATGCACACCACTGTGAATATACCAAGGACCAGGGAATGTACACATTGGCTAAAAAATATATTGGTTTAATATGTCTCAATAAAAGAGAATTGTTTTGAAAATCGTTGGGATGTCAGGAATTTCAAACAAAGTTGAGCCATGGGTAATCCTTATTAGTCATGCTTCAAAGATGCTCTGGCCAACATTTAAAAATGAATCACAATTCAAGTTTCTGCTGGATATGGGACCACTGTAAGGTGTTATGCTCCTTTATTTTCTAAGGTTATGATTTCTGCTCTAGATTTCAAGTTTATGTATGTTCCTGTATCACTGATATACAACATTAAAAATATATATTAAGAGAAAGAGAATGGTGACAGAGAAATATGAAGCTTTGGAATTACCTATTTCTCTAAAGAGGCCTTCCATTTGTGCTTGTTCACTGTTGGAAAGTACAATCACATGTGCAAAGATTGGGGGGGCATACTCTGCTTGATGGATTAAGTTTTTGATTTTATGAACCATTCCTCTGCTCCATGATATGTTGTAAGCATTTGAGTCACTCTTTGTCACCTTGTGGACCCTACAAATCCCTTTGTCTCTTCCAGATTTTGGCAAGGTCCTTCATAAACCATAGGAGAACTTTGGACCTGGGAACTATTTGTAATCTGAGTTTCTGGGTTTTCATTTGTGTATATGTGGATTCTGTTTCTTTGTAAGAATGAGTTTGATTTTATTTCCAATAGTTTCTTAAAAATTACAATATGTTATGAGAGCACTTATTTATAGGTGAATACCAGCATCATAGTCTTTCTCCCCTCGAGAACAGCAAAATGATGCCCAGAATATCAGGAATGGTTCCCTTGAAACAAAATCTGGAGCCTTATAACAATTCTGCAAGCAATCACGAAATTATGGAAAAAGTTGTCCTCAAAATTATTGATTTACCTAAACTCACATTTAACAAATATTTTCTTTATAACTAATACACATTTCAGTTCATAAATTTAAAATATAGACCTTTTTAACAGATTTCCAAAAGCCATTCATTTTTCACTTTGTCCACATTATGAATTATGGCATCATATATCAATAAAACTGATAGATAAACAAAAAGAGTTGGTCATGGACCACCAGAAAAACACCTATGTTTGTAGGGTAAACAAATGGAATGAGAGGTGAATAATTTCTTCCTTATTCTTCTGGTTTGTCTTTTTTATAATTATTATAGAGCTATTGGAAAGGTATAATAATGATTGAAGGGATGAATGCACACCACTGTGAATATAGGAAAGATCAGGGAATGTACACATTGGATAAAAAAGCTATTGGTTTAATATGTCTCAATGAAACAGATTTGCATTAAAAATCATTGGGATATCAGGAATTGTACACCCAAGTAGAGCCATGGATAATACTTATTAGTCATGTTTCAAAGCTGCTCTGGCCAATTTTTAAAAATGAATCACAATTCAAGTTTCTGCTTGAGATGGGACCAATGTAAGGTGATATGTCCCTTAATTTACTAATGTGATATCTGCTCTATACTTCAGTTTTATGTATGTTCATGTATGACTCATATGCATCACTAAAAATAGTTATTAAGGGAAAGAGGGTGGTGAGAGATAAATATGAAGCTTTGGATTTACCTATTTCTCTAAAGTGGTCTTGGATTTGTATTTCTTCATTGATAGAGGCTATAATCATGCATGCATAGAATGGAGGACGATACTCTGTTTGATGGATTAGGTCCTTGATTTTTAGGAACCATTCCTCTCCCCCATGATATCTTCTAAACATTTGAATCACTCTTTGTCACCTTGTGGACCTTGCAAGTCCCTTTTTCTCTTCTGGGTGTTGGCAAGGTCCTTCATGTGCCATAGGAGACATTTGGAGTGTGGGAGCTGATTACATTCTAACTTCCTGGGTTTTCATTTTTGTATATGTGGATTCTGTTTCTTTGTAAGAATGAATTTGATTTTATTTCCAAAACTTTCTAAAACATTATATTAAGTCATAAAAGCAGGTGTTTATATATTGCTACCAGCATCACAATCTCTCTGCCCTCAAGAACAGCCCAGTGATATCTAGAAAATCAGGAACGGATTCCTTGAAAAAAATTCTGGAGAATTCCAAACATTTAGTAATCTTTCCTGTTATCACAGAAAAAAATCACCTCTGAATTATCAATTTACCTGGACTAACTTCATGATTTAAATTTAATTTCAATCGTATATCCGTTTCAGTTCATATTTTTAAAATAAAGACCTTTTCAACAGCTTTAAAAAAGCAATTCATTTTTCACTTTGTCCACATGATGTAGTGTGGGATAACATATCAATAAAACTGATAGCTAAACCAAAAAAGTTGTTCAAGGACAGCCAGAAAAACACTTATGAATGACAGTGTCAACAAATGGATTGAGAGGTGAATAATTTTTTCATTATTCTTCTGGTTTTTTTAAATTATAATAATTACTGTAGATGTAATGAAAAGTATAATAATGATTGAAAAGATGAATGAACATCCCTGTGAATATACCAATGACCAGGTAATGTACATATTAGATAAAAAAGATATTGGTTTAATATGTCTCAATAAAACAGATTTGTTTTAAAAATCGTGCAGATGTCAGGAATTGTACACACAAAATGAGTTATTGATAACAGTTATTAGTCATGTTTCAGGAAAGCTCTGGCCAATTTTTGAAAATGAATCACATTTGAAGTTTCTGCTGGAGATGTGTGTATGGGACCACTATAAGGTGTTATGACCCTTATTTTATAAGGTCATGGTTTCTGCTTTGGGATTCAAGTTTAAGTATGTTCAAGTTAAGTATGATAAGCACCACTAAAAATATATTTTAATAGAAAGAGGATGGTGAGAAACAAATATGTAGCATTGGAATTACCTATTTATCTAATGTGGTCTTCCTTTTGTGTTTCTTCATTGTTGTAGGTTATAATCATGTGTTCATTTAATGGATGGCAGTACACTCTGCTTGTTGAATTAGGTCCTTGACATTTATGGACCCTTCCTCTTACCAATGATATCTTGTAAACATTTGAGTCTCTTTTTGTCACCTTGTGGACCCTACAATTCCCTTTTTCTCCTCTGGATTTTGGCATGGAACTTCATAAACCATTAGTGAAATTTGGAGGATGGTAGTTATTTGTTACATGAGTTCTTGGGTTTTCATTTGTGTATATGTGGATTCTTTTTCTTTGTAAGAATGAGTTTGAGTTTATTTCCAATACTTACTAAAAATTTACACTTTGACATAGGAGCAGGTATTTATATATGGATACCTGCATTACAATCTCTCTGCTCTCGAGAAGAGCCCCATGATGTCCAGAAAATCAGGAAGGGTTACTTTGAAATAAAACCCAGAGCCTTCCAAACATTCAGTAAATAGTCATGAAATTATAGAAAAACATCTCCCCTTAATTATCGATTTACCTTTCCTTCCTTTCAATATTAACTTTTTCTTTCACTCTAATATCTGTTTCAGTTCATAAATTTAAAATAAAGACCTTTTAAGCAGCTTTAAAAAGCCTTTCACTGTTCACTTTGTCCACATAATGTAGTATGTGATCAAATATCAATAAATCTGAGAGATAAACAAAAAAAGTTGTTCAAGTACAGCCAGAAAAACACCTATGTATGTCAATGTCAACACGTGGATTGTTAGGTGAATAATTTCTTCTTTATTCTTCTGTTTTTTCTTTATATATTATAACGATATCAGAGCTATTTAAAAGGTTTAATAAAGAATACAGAGAGGAATACACACAACTGTGACTATACCAAGGACCAGGGAATGTACACACATTGGATAAAAATTATATTGGTTTAGTATGTCTCAATAAAACAGATTTGTTTTAAAAATCTAGGGGATGTCAGGAAATGAACACCCAAATTGAACCATAATTAATAGCTTTTAGTTGTGTTTCAGAGATGCTCTGGCTAATTTTTAATAATGAATCACAATTCAAGTTCTGCTGAAGATGTGTGTATGGGACCACTCTAAGGTGATATGCCCCTTTATTTTCTAAGGCCGTGTTTTCTGCTCTAGACTTCAATTTTATATATGTTCATGTATGATTGATATGCATCAAACATATATATTAAGGGAAAGAGTTTGGTGAGAGACAAATATGAAATTTTGGAATTACCTATTCTCTAAAGTGGTCATCCTTTTGTGTTTCTTCATTGTTGGAGGCTCTAAACATGTGTGCATAGAATGGAGGGTAGTACATTCTGTATGATGGATTAGGCCCTTGTCTTTATGAACATTCCTCCTCCCCATGATATCTTGTAAACCTTTGATGCATTCTTTGTCACCAGGTGGACCCTACAAGTCCCCTTTACACTTCTGGGTGTTGGAAAGTCCTTCATTAGCCATAGGAGAAATTTGGAGGCTGGAAGGTTCTGGAACCTGAGATTCCATGTTTTCATTTATGAATATGTGAAATCGGTTTCTTTGTAAGAATGAGTTTGATTTTATTTCCAATACTTTCTTAAAAATTACAATACCTCATAAGAGCAGGTATTTATATATGAATACCTGCATCTCAATCTCTCTGCACTTGAGAACAGCCCAAACATGTCCAGAAAATAAGAAATTGTGTCCTTTAGACAAAATCTGGATCCTTCTAAACATTCAGTAAGCGATTGTAAAATCAAGGAAAAAAATCTCCTCTGAATTATTGATTTACCTAAACTCCCTTTGAAATTAACATTTTCTATCAATCTAATGTCTACTTCAGACCATAAATTTAAAATAAAAACGTTTTCAACACTTTTAAAAAACCCTTCATTGTTCACTTATCCATATGATGTAGTATGGGATCACATATCAATAAAACTAATAGATAAAAAAAAAATTGTTAAAGGACAGCCAGAAAAATACATGTTTTTCTGTGGATTGAGAGGCAATTAATTTCTTATTTATTCTTCTGGATTTCTTTATTTATTATAAATATTAAAGAACTTTTGAAATGTTTTAATAATGATGGAAGAGTTTGATGAACACTACTGTGAATATACCAAGGACCAGGGAATGTACACTTTGGATAAAAAAGATATTGTTTTAATATGTCTCAATAAAACAGATTTGTTTTAAAAATGGTGGGGATGTCAGGAATTTTGCACCCAAGTGGAGCCATGGATAATAGTTATTAGTCGTGTTTCAAAGATGCTCTGGTAAATTTTAAAAATGAATCACAATTCAAGTTTCTTCTGGAGATGTGCATGGGACCCATGGGACCCATGAGGAGTTATGCCCCTTTATTTTTAAGGTCGTGATTTCTCCTCTGGATTTCAAGTTTCTGTATGTTCAAGTATGATTGATATGCATCATTGAAATATATATATTAAGAGAAAGAGGGTAGTTTGAGACCAATATGAAGCTTTGGAATTACCTATTTTTCTAAATTGGTCTTCTTTTTGTGATTATTGTTGGAGATTATAATCATCCATGCATAGAATGGAGGGCGGTACACTCTGCTTGATGGACTAGGTCCTTGACTTTTATGAAACATATATCTCCCCCATGGTATCTTGTAAACCTTCGAGTCACTCTTTTTCACCTTGTGGAACCTACAATTCCCTTTTTCTCTTATGGCTGTTGCAAGGTACATCAGCCATAGGCGAAATTTGGAGGCTGGGAGCTATTTGAACTCTGAGTTCCTGGGTTTTCATTTGTGTGTATGTGGATCCTGTTTCTCTGTAAGAATGAGTTTGATTTTGTTTCCAAAAATTTCTAAAAAATTATAATATGTCTTAAGCGCATGTATTTATATATCGTTACCTGCATGACACACTCTCTGCACTCGAGGACAGCCCAATTATATCCACAAAATCAGGAATGCTTTCCTTGAAACAAAAGTGGAGCCTTCTAAACATTCAATAAACAATTGTGAAATCATGGAAAAAGTTCTTCTCTGTATTACTGATTTACCTACATGCCCTTTTAAAATTAACATTTTCTTTCTTTCTAATATCCATTTCAGTTCATAATTTAAAAATACAGACCTTTTCAACAGCGTGAAAAAAGCCATTCACTGTTCACTTTGTGCACAGGATGTAATATGGGATCACATATCAATAAAACTAATAGATAAACAAAAAAAGTTATTCAAGGACAGCCAGAAAAAGATCTATGTATGTAGTGTCAACAAATGGATTGAGAGGTAAATAATTACTTCTTTATTCTTCTGGTATATCTTTATTTATTATACTTATTATAGAGCAATTGAAAAGGTTTAATAATGATTGAAGAGATGAATGCACTCCACTGTGAATATACCACAGACCAGGGAATGTAACATTGGATAAAAAAAGTATTAGTTTAATATGTCTCAATACAACAGATTTGTTTAAAAATCTGACTGTCAGTAATTTTACACTCAAGTTGAACCATGGATAATAGCTTTTATTCCTGTTTCACAAATGTTCTGGCCAATTTTTCAAAATGAATCACAGCTCAATTTTCTGCTGGAAATGGGACCACAGTAAGCTGTTATGTCCCTTTATTTGCTAAGGTTGTGATTTCTGCTAGAGGCTTCATGTTCATGTATGTTCATGTGTGACAGATATGCACAACTAAAAATAAATATTAAGAGAAAGAAGATGGTGAGAGAAAAATATGAACCTTTGGAATTAACTATTTCTCTAAAGTGGTTTTCCTTTTGTGTTTCGTCATTGTGGGAGGCTATAATCACGCGTGCAAAGAATTGAAATTGGTATGCTCTGCTTGATAGAATAGGTCCTTGATTTTACGAATCTTTCCTCTACTCGATGATATCTTGTAAGCATTTCAGTCACTCTTTGTCACCTTGTGGACCCTACAAGTCCTTTTTTCTCTTATAGGTTTTGGGAAAGTCTTTCAAATCCATAAGAGAAATTTGGAGGCTTGGAGCTATTTATACTCTGAGTTCCTGGGTTTTCATTTGTGTATAAGGGGATTCAGGTTCTTTGAAAGAATGAGTTTGATTTTATTTCCAATACGTTCTAAAAACTCAAATATGTCCTAATAGCAGCTATTTGCATATCACAATCTCTCTGAACTTGAGAACAGCCCAGTGATGTCCAGAAAATCAAGAATGGTTTCCTTGAAACTAAATCCGTAGCCTTCTAAACATTCAGTAAACAATCATTTTCTAAACAATCATGAAATCATGGGAAAAGATATCAGAATTATCGATTTACCTACACTCCCTTTTAAAATTAACATTTTTTTTTCAATCTTATAAACGTTCCAGTTCATAATTTTAAAATAAAGACCTTTTGAACAGCTTTAGAAAAGCCATTCATTGATTCCTTTGTCCACAGGAGATAGTACGGGATCTCATATCAATATAATAGAGAGATAAGCAAAAAAAGTTGTTTAAGGACAGACAGAAAAATACCTACGTATGTGAGTGTCAACAAATGGATTGAGAAGGGAATAATTTCTTTTTTATTCTTCTTGTTTTTCTTTATTATAATTATTATAAAAGTTTTGAAAAATGTTTAATAATGATTGAAGAGATGAATGCACACAACTGTGAGTATAAAAAGGACAGGGGAAGGTACACATTAGATAAAAAAAGATATTGGTTTAATATGACTCAATAAAACAGATTTGTTTTAAAAATCATGGTTATGTCAGAAATTGTATACCCAAAATGAGCCATGGATAATAGTTATTAGTCGTGTTTCCAAAATGCTCTGGCTAATTTTTAAAAATGAATCACAATTCAAGTTCCTGTTGGAGATGGGACCAGTGTATTATTTAAAGCCCTTTTATTTTCTAAGGTCATCATTTCTGCTCTAGACTTCAAGTTTATGTATGTTCATGTATGACTGAAATTCATCACTAAAATATATATTAAGAGAAAGAGGGTGGTGAGAGACAAATATGAAGTTTTGGAATTACCTATTTCTCTAAAGTGGTCTTCCTTTTGTGTTTCTTCATTGTTGAAGTCTGCAATCATGCATGGACAGAATGGAGGCAGTACACTCTGCTTGCTGGATTAGGTCCTGGACTTTTATGAATCAATCCTCCCACCATGATATATTGTAAACATTTGAGTCACTCTTTCTCACCTTGTGGACACTAGAAGTCCCTTTTTCTCTATGTGTTGGCAAGGGCCTTCATAAGCCATAGGAGAAATTTGGAGTCTGGGAGCTATTTGAATTCTGAGTTCCTGGGTTTTCATTTCTCTATATGTGGAATCTGTTTCTTTGTAATAATTAGTCTAATTTTATTTCCTAGACATTCTGAAAAATTACAAAGTATCATAAGAGCAGTAATACATATATATATATCTGAGTGAAAATCTATCTGCATTCGAAAACAGCCCAATGATGTCCAGAAAATCAAGAATGGTGTCATTGAAACAAAATCTGGAGCCTTCTGAACATTCAGTAAACAATCATGAAATCATGGGGAAAGATCTCCTAAGAATTATCGATTTACCTACACTTCTTTTTAAAATTAACATTTTCTTTCAATCTAATACTACTTTCAGTCCATTATTTTAATATAAAGACATTTTCAATGGCTTTACAAAATCCATTAATTGGTCACTTTTTCCACATGATGTAGTATGGGATAACATATCAATAAAACTGATAGATAAACAAAAAAAAGTTTTCAAGGACAGCCAGAAAAATACCTATGTATGTCAGGGTCAACAAATGGATTGAGAGGAGAATAATTTTTTCATTAATCTTCTGGTTTTTCTTTATTTATTATAATTATTATGGAGCTATTGAAAAGATTTAATAAAGATTAAAGAAGTGAATGTACACCACTGTGAATATACCAAGGACCAGGGAATTTAAACGTTGGATAAAAAAGATATTTGTTTAATATATCTCAATAAAACTAATTTCTTTAAAAATCGTGGGGATGTCAGGAACTGTACACCCAAGTAAAGCCATAGATAATATTTATTATTCATGTTTCAGAAATGCTGTGGACAATTTCTAAAAATGAATCACAATTCAGTTTTCAGCTGGATAAGGGAGTATTCTAAGATGTTATGCCCAGTCATTTAATAAGATTGTGATTTCTGCTCTAGACTACATGTTTTGTATGTTCATGTATGATTGATATGCATCACTAAAAATATATATTAAGGGGAAGAAGGTGGTGAAAGTCAAATAGGAACTTTGGAATTACCTATTTCTCTAAATTAGTCTTTCTTTTGTGTTTTTTCAATGTTGGATGCTATAATCACGCATTCATAAAATGGAGGGTGGTACACACTGCTTGACTGATTAGGTCCTGGATTTTATGATCAATTCCTCTCCCCCATGATATCTTGTAAACATTTGAGTCACTCTTTCTCAACTTGTGGACCCTACCAGTCTGTTTTTCTCCTCTGGATTAAGGCAACGTCATTCATATGCCATAGGAGAAGCTTGGAGACTTGGAGCTACTTGTACTCTGAGTTCCTGAGTTTTCATTTGTGAATATGTGGATTCTGTTTCTTTGTAAGAATGAGTTTTATTTTAATTCATATACTTTCTAAAAAATTACAATATATCATAAGAGCAGCTATTTATACATGGATACCTGCATCACAATTTCTCTGCACTGGAGTAGATCCCAATTATGTTAATAAAATCTGGAATGGTTTCCTTGAAACAAAATCCTGATACTACTAAAAATTCAGCAAACAAATGAGAAATCATGGAAATAGATCTCTGAATTTTCGATTTATGGGCACTCCCTTTTAAAATTAAAATTTTCTTTCAATCTAATATTCGTTTCAGTTCATAATTTTAAAACAACGAGCTTTTCAACACATTTAAAAAACCATTCATTTTACAATTTCTCGACATGATGTAGTATGGGATCAGAGATCAATAAAACTGATAGATAAACAAAAAAACTTGTTCAAGGACAGCCAGAAAAATACAGATGTATATCAGTGTCAACACATGGATTGAGACGTGAATAATTTCTTAAGGTATTTATTTATTAGAATTATTATAGAGTTATTGAAAAGATTTAATAATGATTGAAGAGGTGAATGCACCCCACTGTGAATGTACCAAGGATGAGGGAATGTACACATTGGATAAAAAAATATTGGTTTAGATCTATCTGCGCGGATCAGCGGCGTGGACCGAACGGTGGAGATTCGTGAGTTTTGAGGCTGCCGGTGGAGGTTGGCACAGGCGGCTGACCCCCGCGGTTACGGAAATAAATAATAAAACGGCCATTTGGAGCCACGGGAGGGGGCGAAAAAGTTTTATTTTCTGGGGAGCTGGCTGCCTGGCACCCCTTGGACCTTGTGTGAGCAGAACAAACAAGCTAGTCAGCACCCGGTGAACCGGAGGGGGGATTTTGGTCAGGCAAAGCAGCTGATCTCCCTAGCCACCCAGGGATAAGACCCGGGCCGCTGCGGAGCCAGGAGGAAGGGACACTTCCCAAAGAAGGGAGGGTTCGGTTGGAAAACAGGGAAGGGTATTTTATAAGTAAGGAAATAAAATAAGAAGAAAAACTGCCGAAGAGAAAACAACTCACACACAGAACCAACAGCTAAATAAAACACTAGAGCATAGAGAAAAGCTAATCAACTGAACAAACCCATCAAGATAATATGATGACCAGAGGGCAACAAAAAAATACAAATGACTCTGAAAAACAGGAAAACATGGACCAGTCCAATGAACAAATTAAAACCAGGAAGTTATGCAGAACATCGAACAACTAATCAAAGCTATCCAAACAAATATCATGGACCAACTTAAAGAACTGAAGGAAGAGATTAAGGATATAAAGAAGACACTGGGAGAACATACTGAAGACATAGGCAAATATGCCTAAAAAGGTAATGAATATGATGGTGAACAAAGACACAAGTCAAGAAATGAAAAGGACGCTGGACTCACATGGCAGCAGAATTGAACAGGCAGAGGAAAGAAATAGTGA
>JAKSZT010000439.1:0-14653 GCA_026826555.1 Tolypeutes matacus
TGTACACACAATGAGTAAGCTTAATGTAAACTATAGACTTCAGTTACTAATCACGTAGCACCATAGGTTCATCAATTATAACAAATATACCACACTAATGCAAGATCTTAATAACAGGGGAATCTGTGTGTGTATGTAGGGAAGGGGGATATGGAAACTCTATACTTTCTGTGCAATTTTTTGGTCAACCTAAAATTGCTCTAAAAATAAAGTTTATTATTATTTTTTTATATCTAAGGACATTGGATTTCTTGACAAAAACTTTGAAGGATGAGGCTTTGATTTGGCTGTGGGTTGGGATTGCACAGAATCTGTACAAAAGATTGTAGGTGAGCACTCCAGAAAGGATGCGTGTGAGAGATACTCACTTCTCTAGTGTAGAGGAAGCTCTCCTCTGAAACAGAAAAAGGAGAGGCCCAGTGGATCCCTAGGTTACCACTGTGTGTGTTATTGTTTTTGCTTTTACTTTTTATTTTGGTAGCATATATATTACACAAAAATTCCCATTTTAACCTCTTTCATGTGTACAATTCAGTGGCATTAATTACATTCACAATGTTGTGCTGTCTTCACCTAGATCCATTAACAAAAGTTTTCCATCACCCCAAATAGAAACTCTGTATACATTAAGCCATAGCTCCCCATTTCCCTTCTCTCCAACCCCTGGTACCCACTAATCTACCTTCTGTCTCTATCAGTTTGCATATTCTAGTGAAATAATAAAGTATTTGTCCTTTTGTGTCTGGCTTATTTCACTCAACGTGATGTCTTCAAGATTCATCCATGTTTGTAGCATGTAACAGGACCTCATTTTTTATGGTTGAGTAATATTCCATTGTGTATATATACCACATTTAATTTTTGAGGAATTGCCAAATTGTTTTCCACAGTGGCTGCACCATTTTACATTTCCACCAAAAATAGAAAAGTTTTCCTATTTCTCCACATCATTGCCAGCACTTGTTATTTCCTGGTTTATTAATAAGAGCTACCCTAGTAGGTATGAAGTGGTATCTCATTGTGGTTCTGATTTGCATTTCTCTGATGACTAATCATGTTGAGTATATTTTCACTTGTTTATTGGTCAGTTGTTTTATTTTATTAGGAGAAATGTCTATTCAAGTCCTTTGCCCATCCTTAAATTAGGTTGTCTTTCTGTTTTTGTGTTGTAGGAATTCTTTATGTATTTTGGATCTTAAAACCTTATTACTTATATGATTTTCATTATTTTCTCCTACTCTGTAGGCTGTCTTTTCATTTTCTTGATAATTTCCTTTGATATATGAGTTTTTAATTTTGATGAAGTCCTCATCTATTTTTTGTTGTTGTTCATGCTTCAACATGTTTCATATCCAAGTTTATTAGGGTTTTCCCCTATGTTTTCTTCTCTAAGAGTTTAATGTTTTTAGCTCTTGCTATTTTATATAGGTCTTATTAAATTTCTTTCAGGAGTGTTTTATAGTTTTCAATTTACAAGTATTTCACCTCCTTGGTTCAATTTATTTCTAGATATTTTATTCTTTTTAGATGCTATTATTAATGGAATTGTTTTCTTAATTTCTATTTCAGATTGTTTATTACCAGTGTATAGAAACATATCTGATTTTTGTTCATTAATCTTGTATCCTGAAACATTGCTGAATTCATATATTAGCTCTTTTATTTTTCTTGTGGATTCTTTGGAATTTTTTATATAAAGGATTATGTCATTTGTGAATAAAGATAGTTTTACTTCTTCCTTTCCAGTTCAGATGTCTTTTTTTTCTTGCCTAATTGATTTGGCTAGAACTTACAGTTCAGTGTTTGAATAGTGGTGATGAAAGAGGTCATCATTGTCTTGTTCCTGATCTTGGAGGGAACGTTGTATTCTTTCACCATGCAATATAATGTTAACAGTGGGTTTTGCATAAATGCTTTTTGTCATATTGGGGATGTCCCCTTCTATTCCTAGTTTTCTGAGTGTTTTTTTTTTTTTTTAAGTCATTAAAGAGTGTGGGATTTTGTCACATGTCTTTTCTGTGTCAATTGAGATGATCATCTGGTTTTATTCCTTCATTCTATTATTGAGCTGTATTATAGTGATTGATTTTCTTTTGTTAAACCACTATTGCTTCTATTCCTTAAATAAAATCCACTTGGTCATTTTAATCCTTTTGTTCTACTGTTGAATTCAACTTGCTAGAATTTTTTGAGGATTTTTGCATCTATATTCATTCATAAGGAAGATCGGTCTGTAATTTTCTTTTCTTATGATGTCTTTATATGACTTTTGTATCAAGGTATCAAGGTAATGCTGTTCTCATGAAATGAGTTAGGAAGAGTCCCCTCTTCTTCAATTTTTTGGAAGCATCTGAGAAGGATTGGTGTTCTTCGAATGTTTTGATTATGGATTCAATCTCTTTACTTGTTATTGGTTTGTTGAGATCTTGTTATTGGTTATTGGTTTGTTGAGATCTTCTTGAATCAGTTTAGGTAAATTGTGTGTTTCTAGGAATTTGTCCATTTCATCTAAGTTATTTGATGTATTGGTGTACAATTGTTCATAATATTGTCTTGTACTTTTAAATTTCTGCAAGATCAGTAGTAATGTCCCCACTTTCATTTCTGATTAAAGTTATTTGCATTTTCTCTTTTTTTTTTCTTTGTCAGTGTACCTAAAAGTTTATCAGGGATTCTTTTTTCACCTTTTCAAAGAGTCAACTTTTGGTTTCATCGATTCTGTCCATTGTTTTTCTATTCTCTATTTCATTTATCTCTGCCTACTTTTTATATTTTCTTTCTTCTGCTAACTATAGGTTTAGTTTCCTCTTGCTTCTCTAGTTCCTAAAGATGTGAAATTATGTTATTGATTTGAGCTCTTTCTTCTTTTTTAATGTAGGCATTTAGTGCTATAATTTCCCCCTAAACACTGCCTTTTTGGCATCCCATAAGTTTGGTATGTTGTTTCCATTTTCAATTGTCCCTAAGAATCTTCTGGTTTACCTTGTGATTTCTTCTTTGACCCATTGGTTGTTTGAATATGTTATTTAATTTTCACATATTTGTGGATTTTCCAATTTTCCTTCTGTTATTAATTTTTAGCTTCATTCCAATTTGGCCAGAGAATATACTTTGCATGATTTCAATCTTTTTAAATGTAATGAGGCTTGTTTTGTGACCTAACATATGGTCTATCCTGCAGAATGATCCATGAGCACTTGAGAAGAATGAATATTCTGCTGCAGTATTCTGCTAGGTCCAGTTTGTTTATAGTATAGTTCAAGTCCTCTGTTTCCTTATTGATCTTCTGTCTGGATGTTCTTTCTTCTGTTGAAAGTGGGATATTTAAGTCTCCAATTATTTTTGTAGGACTATATTCCTTGTCGTTGTTTGCTTCATGTATTTTGGGAGCTCTTTCAGGTGCAAAAGGTTTATAATTGTCATTTCTTCTTGATGGGTTGACTTATTAATAAATAATGTCCTTCTTTGTCTCTTTTGACTGTTTTTTACTTAAAGTCTATTTTGTCTGATACTAAAATAGTCACTCCAGCTCTCTGTGTTGCTATTTACATTTAATAGTTTTTTATCTGTTTACTTTTTTTTAAATTTATTTTTATTTATTTATTACTCCCCACCCCCTTCTTATTGGCACTTGCTGTATCTGTTCGTCTTCCTTGTTTCTTTGGGAGGCACTGAGAGCTGAACTGGGAAACTTTGATGTGAGAGGGAGGTGCCTAATTGCTTGAGCCACCTCTGCTCCCTGTTTTGTTGTGTATCATTCTGTTTTTTCCCCCCAGGTCTCTTGTTGCATCATCTGGTTGTGTCAGTTTGACATGCCTGCCCATTGTATCAGCTCACTGTCTTCTTTAGGAGGCACTGGTAACCTCTGCTCCCTCCTTTGTTGTGTCTTTCATTATGCTTTTCCTTCTTGTGTCTCTTGTGTCAGCTCGATGCACTTGCCCATCACGTCAGCTCACTGTCTTCTTTAGGAGGCACAAGAATCCGAACCAGTGACCTCCCATGTGTTAGGCAGAAACCCGGTTGCCTGAGCCACATCTGCTTCCCTCATCTGTGTACTTTTAACCTTTTGTGTTTTGGGGTCTATAAGGTGAGTCTCTTGTAAGCATCACATATTATATAGTGGGGTCATTCTTTTTTATCCATTCTATCAATTTCTGACTTTTGATGACTTTTTTGTCCCTCATTTCCTCCATTGCTGCCTTCTTTGTGTGTAGCTTTTTTGTCTATAAAAGGCAGAGAAACAGTTTGATTTGCTTCTTATTTTCTTTTCTGTATATTTTTTAGATATTTTCTTTATGGATACCATGGGGTTTACATTTAGCATCCTAAATCTATAACAATCACATTTGATGTAATATCAACTTAACTTCGTAGCATGCACAATTTCTGCTCCTATATCTCTCCATCCCTCCTCTTAATGCTCTTCTTGACACAAACTGCATCTTTATAATTTGTGTGCCCGATAACAAAGAACTATGACAATTTTGTTATACATTTGTATTTTAGATCAAGTAAGAAATAAAAAGTAGAGTTACAAACCAATAATACAATCATACCAGCATTTATATTTATCTATGTAGATAACTTTATCATGGATCTTTATTTCTTCATATGGCTTCAAGTTATTGTCTAGTGTCCTCTCCTTTCCTCCTGGAGGACTTTTAGTACTTTTTGTATGCAAGGTCTAGTGGTAATGAACTCTTTCAGCTTTTGTTTATCTGGGAATATCTTGATTTCTCCTTTATTTTGAAGGAGTTTTTCCAGATATAGAATTCTTGGTTGGCAGTTCTTTTCTTTCAGCACTTTAAATATGTCAACCTACTGCTTTCTAGCCTCCATAATTTCTGGTGGGAAATCAATGCTTAATCTCATTGAGGATCCCTAATATCTGATGACTCACTTCTGTCTTATTGCTTTTAGGACACTCTCTTTGGTAGTTGATAGTTTGGTTGTAATGTGTCTCAGTGTAGATCTCTTTGAATTTATCCTGTTTGGAGTTCATTCATGTTCTTGGATATGTATATTCACATTTTTCATCAAATTTTGGAAGTTTTCAGCCATTGTTTCTTCAAAAATTCTTTCTGTCCTTTTTTCTTCTACTCAGTGACTCTCATTATGTGCATGTTGGTATGCTTAATGGTCTCCCACATGTCCCTAAGGCTCTGCACACATTTTAAAATTCTTCCTTCTTTATGTTCCTCAGTGTGAAAAATTTCAATTGTCCTATTTTCATGTTTACTTAGTCTTTCTTCTGCCTGTTCTAATATGCTTTTGTGTCCCTCTAATGAATTTTTAATTTCAGTTATTGCAGTCTTCATCTCCAGTACTTTTTTTGGTACTGACAATTTCTACTTCCTCCTTTTGTTTGTGTGTCATTTTCTTTATCTCCTTTTTTCTTTGTCCATGTTTTCTTTTATGTCAATGAACTTGTTTAGGAACATTGACTTAAAGCAACGGAGACCAGAGGAGAAGCCAGAGACCAGCAGACACCACCATGTGCCCTGCAATGTGACAGAATTCCTGGACCACCAGTGACCAGGTTTTTTGGGGGAAAGCATTACCCGATGATGCCTTGATTTGGCCATTTTCACAGACTCAGAACTATAAGCTTTTCATTAATAAATCCCCATTATAAAAGCCAATCCATTTTTGGTTGTTTGCCTTGGCAACCTTTAGCAAATTAAGACACCCTGTGATTTTTGTTGAAGTCTGGACATTTGATTGTTTTGATGTGATAACTTTGGAAGTCAGATTCTCCCCTTTCCTTAGGGCTTCCCACTTTACTCCCTCCCCCCTCCCTCTCATCTTCACTCCCTTCCTTCCCTCTCCCTATCTTTTTCTCTCTCCTTTCATTTTTGAAAGCTGTCATGTAGATTGGCTGTGTTAAGCCTCTCCACCAATGCTTAGCCCAGTTTATTCTGAGCTTCTAGATCAGGCCGCGGTGAATAGTTATGTTCTTCTCTAGTCTTTCTGTGTATGCATTTTGCCCTCGGCATGTGTGGTAACTTTCAAAAATTCCCTGGTATGCACATGGAATTTTCTTTTTTGAAGTTTCCCCTTCAAAAAAGAAACAGAAAGAAAGTCTCTCCTCAACTTCTTTTCCCAGGCCCTAGGTGCCGTATTTTATGTCTCGAGCACAGTGTTTCACTCCTGGCAGCTATGGTTTGCTCTGATCTGTGCAATTTCCCCACACTGCTTCTCTGCCCTGCTTTTCTGCCCATTACTGCTGCATTAGGGAACGTGGCAGAGCTCTCCAGGATGGGATTTCAATATTCTCTGTTATTGTGTGAATCTCCATCCACTGTGACAATGCCCTGTGAACATTTGAACACATTTATTCACCTTATATGTATGTCCAGTGTATTAGTCAGCCAAAAGGGTGCTAATGTGAGATACCAAAAATGGGTTGGTTTTTATAAAGGGTATTTATTTGGGGTAGAAGTCCACAGATACCAGGCCATAAACCATTAAGTTTCTTCTCACCAAAGTTCATTGCCACATGTTGGAACAAGACAGCTGCCGACGTTTGCCAGGGTTCAGGCTTTTTGTGTTCCTCTCTTCCCCGGGCTGCGTTTCTCTCCGGGCTTAGCTCCTGTTTCCTCCACAATGTCAGCTGTAGACAATCAGGCGAACGGCTCGCTTCTCTCCTCCTGGGGCCTTCTTTCCAACATCAAAACTGCTTCTCAAAAACTGCTTCTACTCTGTTCTTTGCCTTGCCTTTTATATTTGATTCCTTACCCACCAAGGGCTGGGGCTCAACGCCCTACTGACATGGCCCAGTCAACGCCCTAATCATAACTTAATCATGCCCAGATTAACAGATCAGTTTACAAGCATAATCCAATTATATTTTTGGAATTCATAATTATATCAAACTGCCCAACTGCAACACTCCACCCTCTGAATTCCAAAAATACATTACAATATTCAAAAAACCTTAAATCAGTAACAATGCAAGTACAAAATTATATCAAAATCATTTTAAAGAAATACAGTTTGTCTTCAGGCAAAATCCCTTTTGCAGTAGACCTCTGAAACTTACAAAATCATTTAACTGCTTCCAATACACAAATGGAAAGACAAAGGATAAACTTTTTCATTATCATAAGGAGAAATTGGGATGTTAAACATGAGTCATAGATCCTCTACAGTTCAGTAAACCTGCAGGGCATCCTCCATTCGATTTCAAAGTCTGAGAGTCATTCTTATGATGATGGTTTCTTCTCCTTGGGGCCAAATGTGAACCCACCCTTTCCACAGGCTTGCCCAATGGCCATTTTCTTGGTTCCAACCTCATCAAACATCTGGCTGTCGACCAAGCTCCAGACCTCACCACCCAGGAGTGTTGGGGTGATTTCCACACCTTACCCAATCTTTGGGTTAGAGTCTTAGCTCCCCTAGTACAGTGATCTGAAGACAACATTCCCCCTAACCTTTGGCACACAGGTTCAACTCTCTCAGAGCAATGGGCTGATCACCTGGCCTTCTCTAATCCGTGGGGGACAGGTACACCCCTCTCAGACCTATGGGATGTTGACCTTAACTGCCCTAATCTTTGAGGAATGTTCCCCACCCTCCCTGCACCCTGGGGTGGCAAAACTGTCCCAGAACATCAGGTGGGGACATCTACCCTCTTCAACTGCTGGGGAAAACTCACCCTCTCTGTACATATAGTGGGGCTCCTCTCTTGTCCCAAGGAGATTTCTTAATCCCAGATCTCTGCTTCCATGGTTTTCTTCCTAAAGCTGATTGTCCTTCAATCTCTCCTTTCCATGTCCTCTTTTGTCCAAACTGACAGTGGTTTTGTTCATACAGCTCTCTCAAAAACTTTGTTGGTTTGGCATGCAGAAAGGAGGGGTCCAAGCCATCAGATAGTAAAACTTTCCACAAGTCTTTCCAAGATAACTGCATCTTCAATTCAAAGTTAAGAGTTCCAAGTTTAGCTAAGTCTTCAAATGGGGCATTTTCTTCTGGGAATTTGATTTCCAGAAACTTGGAAGTTCCGGAATCAGTTTCTGTTTTCTTTGTGCCCAAAAGCTTAGTCTTTAGTATATTTTGCTCATCTAGTATTTTGCTATAAGCTGCAAGGAGAAGCCAAGCCACATTCTCCGAGTTCACCTTGGAAAGTTCTTCAGCAAAATGCTCCAGTTCACCATTTTCAAATTCTGTCTTCCATATAACACCAGGAGTTAATCTTGCTAAGTTCTCTGCAATTTTAAAACATGGATTGCTTTCCTCCTGTTTCCAATAAGAGTTTCATCATTTACTTCTAAGGCATCATAGAAAGTCTCTTTAGCGTCCATATTACTATCAACAGTCTCTTCAAAGCGATCTAGGCCTTTTCCATCAAGCATTTCACAATTCCTCCAAAAATTACCCCTTACCCATTTATAAAACCGTTCCAATATTTTGGTATTTACAAAAGCACTTCCCCACTCCTGGGTACCAAATTCTGTATTAGTCAGCCAAAAGGGTGCTAATGTGAGATACCAAAAATGAGTTGGTTTTTATAAAGGGTATTTATTTGGGGTAGAAGTCCACAGATACCAGGCCATAAACCATTAAGTTTTCTTCTCACCAAAGTTCGTTGCCATGTGTTGGAGCTAGACAGCTGCCGACGTTTCCAGGGTTCAAGCTTCTTGTGTTCCTCTCTTCCTGGGGCTGCATTTCTCTCCCAGCTTAGCTCCTGGTTCCTCCACAATGTCAGCTGTAGACAATCAGGCGAACGGCTTGCTTCTTTCCTCCTGGGACCTTCTTTCCAACATCAAAACTACTTCTCAAAAACTGCTTCTACTCTGTTCTTTGCCTTGCCTTTTATATTCAATTCCTCACCCACCAAGGGCTGGGGCTCAACGCCCTACTGACGTGGCCCAGTCAACGCCCTAATCATAACTTAATCATGTCCAGATTAACAGATCAGTTTACAAGAATGGTCCAATTATATTTTTGGAATTCATAATTATATCAAACCTCCCAACTGCAACAACCAGGTAAACTTCCTCCCATGTATCCCCCATCACTGACACACCACACAAATGATCCTCCTCTGCCCCAGTTGTAACCCTTCTGTGATCTAAAGCGTCTTCAAAAATGAAGCCAATAAAATAGCCAAATACAATTAATAGGAAAATGAAATAATAATGATAGGTTTAAATATAAGAAATAAAATACATAAAAATTTAAAGAAAACTAAAAATAAAATAAAATTTAAAAATTGGGATATTAAAAAATAATGAAAAGTATTAAAACTTTTTTTTGACATTTTGCCTTTCAACACTATAATATCTGTTGTCCTGTATGTACAATGACATTTTCTTCCATTTATTCCCCAATGTTACTTTTTAAAATTTTGTTTTCAAGGAAGGTTTAGGTCACAGTAAAGTCATGTACAGTATACAGGGGACTCCCATATACACAACAGCCTCCCCCCTTTCCCCCTTCCCATATTAATACCATTTTATATGTGGATAGTATATTTGTTACAACTGATATATAAATAGTGAAATATAGCTACTAATCATGGTCAATGGTTTACATTTCAGACTGTACACTTTTATAAATTTTGATATTTAACACAGCCTATGTCCATCATTGCAAGATCATGTAGAACTAAATACCCCATTGCCCTCTAAATACCCCCTGTTCCATCTATTCTATTCCTCCTTCCCCCTCGCCTCAGAGCCCATGGCAACCACCTGGCTTCATCCTTGGATGACAAGATTCCCAGTTACTTGCAACAACACTGAGGTCTTGACACACTGGTTTGTCCTCCTGTATTAGGAATCACCCATGCTCTCGAGAGACTCCCAACCCTCTGTTTGAGAACATATCTGTCTTCCCCAGGATGGGAGTCCAACTCCTTCCCGTTCATTATGTGGGTCTTCACCCACTGACACAAAAAATTATGACAAAATGATCACTCACACACTCCTTAGAAGCTTGTCCCAGGTGTACCCTGTACTGAATGCCCCCCCATTCTACACCTTAAACCAGTAACCCTTCCTTGTCATATTACCATAAGAGCACTCCTTACTTTGTACTTTGAACCACATACCTGCCAATCCCCAGTGTTCACCTGGTCTCTCACTCAACCCTCCCCCCCCAGTTCCATGGACCATCCAACCCACCCTCCCCACTCTATCCACCTGTCAATCCTGCACCACCCAACCCAATAGTATCACTACCCTCCTGTCATATTCCTTCAGTGCCCAGCTACATACTTCCACCTTATCACAGATTATGCCCATATGTGCATTGCCTCACAACCTTCTTCCCCCTTTCTATTTCCTATAAACCTATCTTCCAGAAAATAGCTCTCTGAGTCTGCTCGATTTGCTTAATTTATATCAGTGAGGTCATGTAATACTTGAAGCGATGCCTGGCTTGCTTCATTCAACATAAGGTCCACAAAATTCATCCATGTTATTCCATGTTTTAGCACTGTATTCCTTCTTACAGCTGAGTAATATTCCATTAGATGTATGTACCACATTTTGTTTATCCATTCATTGTTGATGGGCATTTGGATAGATTCCAACTTTTGGCAATAGTGAATAATGCTGCAATGAACATTGGTATGCATATATCTGTTCGTGACCTTGCTTTCAATTCTTCTGGATATATACCCAGCAGTGGAATTGCTGGATCATATGGCAGTTCTATAGTTACTTTTTTGAGGAATTGCCAAACTGTCCTTCACAATGGCTGGACCATTCTACATTCCCACCAGCAGTGGATGAGGAATCCCAACCTCCACATCCTTTCCAACACTTGGAGTCCTCTTGTTTTTTAATAGCTGCCAGTCTAATAGGTGAAAGATAGTTTCTCATTGTAGTTTTAATTTGCATTTCCTTAATAGCTAGTCATGTTGAGCATCTTTTGATGTGCTTTTTAGCTATTTGTATTTCTTCCTTGGACAAGTGTCTTTTAAAGTTGCTTGCCCATTTTTTAAATGGGTTGTTTGTCTTTTTATCTTTGAGGTGTAGGATTTCTTTATATAAGCTGGATATTAGGCTCCTTTGAGATATAAGGTTGCCAAATATTTTCTCCCATTGGATAAGCTGCCTTTTAGCTTTCTTGATAACCTCCTTTGAGGTGCAAAAGTTTTTAATTTTGAGCAGCTCCCATTTATCTATTTTATCTTTCATTGCTTGTGCTTAGGGTGTGAAGTTCATGAAACCATTTTCTATTACAAGGTCCTGCAGATGTTTCCCTACATTATCTTCCAAAGTCTTTATGGTCTTGCTTCTTATATTTAGATCTTTGATCCATCTTGAGTTGAGTTTTTTATAAGGTGTGAGAAGGTGTTCCTCTTTCATTCTTTTGGATATGGATATCCAGTTCTCCAAGCAGCATTTGTTGAAGAGGCAATTCTCTCCCAGTTGAATGGGCTTGGTGGCCTTGCCAAATAACAGATGACTCTACATGTGAGGATCTATATCAGAACTCTCAATTCGGTTTCATTGGTCGGTATATCTATCCTTGTGCCAATACCATGTAGTTTTGACCACTGTAGCATTGTAGTATGTTTTAAAGTCAGGTACTGTGATTCCTCCAATTTCATTTTTCCTTTTCAACATGTCTTTGTGTATTCAGGGCCTCTTGCCCTTCCAATAAGCTTCATAGTTAATTTTTCCAATTCAGTAAAAAATGCTGTGTTGATTTTAATTGGGATTGCATTAAATCTGTAGATTAGTTTGGGTAGGATAGACTGCTTAATGATGTTTAGTTTTCTGATCCATGAACAGGGAATATTCTTCCATTTATTTAAGTCTTCTTTGAGTTCCTTTAACAGTGTTGTGTAGTTTTCTGTGTATAAGCCACTTACATATTTAGTTAAATTTATTCCTAAGTATTTGATTCTTTTAGTTACTATTGTAAATGGTATTTTTCCCTTGATTTCCTCCTCAGCTTGCTCATTATCTGTGTATAGAAATGCTACTGATTTTTGCACATTGACCTTATAACCTGTGACTTTACTGAACTCATTTATAAGTTCTAGGAGCTTTGTTGTAAAATTTTCAGTGATTTCTATGTATAGGATCATGTCGTCTGCATATAGTAAAATTTTTACTTCTTCCTTTCCAATTTGGATGCCTTTTATATCTTTTTCTTCCCTCTGTGCTTGAACTAGTACTTCTAATACAATGTTAAATAGGAGCAGTGATAGTGGGCATCCTTGTCTTGTTCCCGATCTTGGAGGGAAAGCTTTTAGGATTTCACCATTAAGTATGATTTTATCTGTGGGCTTTTCATATATAGCCTTTATCATGTTCAGAAAGTTTCCTTCTATTCCTATCTTTTGCAGTGTTTTTATCAGAAGAGGGTGCTGTATTTTGTTGAATGCTTTTTCTGCATCTATAGAGATGACCATTTGATTTTTTTTCTTTTGATCTGTTTATGGAGTGTATTACATTGATTGATTTTCTTATGTTGAAACATCCTTGCATACCTGGGTTGAAACCCACTTGGTCATGGAGTATAATTTGTTTGACGTGTTGTTGAATACGATTAGCAAGTTTTTTGTTTTGTTTTTTGTGTTGTTTTTTTTTGAGAATTTTAGCATCTAGGTTCATTAGAGAGATTTGTCTGTAGTTTTCTTCTTGTGGCATCTTTGTTTGGCTTTGGTACTAGGGTAATGTTAGCATCATAGAATGAGTTAGGCAACGTTCTTTCTACTTCTATTTTATGGAAGAGTTTAATCTGGATTGGTGTTAGTTTTTTCTGGAGTGTTTGGTAGAATTCACCTGTGAAGCTGCCTGGTCTGGGGCTCTTCTTAGTTGGGAGGTTTTTGATGACTGATTCTATTTTTACTTGTGATAGGTCTGTTGAGTTCATCAATTTCTTTTGTCAATGAAGGCCACTTGTGAGTTTCTAGGAATTTGTCCATTTACTCTAAATTATCATTCTTGTTGGCATATAATTTTTCAAAGTATCCTCTTATGATACTCTATTTTTGTGGGGTCAGTGTTGATATCCACTTCCTCACTTCTTATTTTATGTATTTGCATCTTCTCTCTTTTTTTCTTTGTTAGTCTAGCTAAGGGTTTATCAATTTTACTGATCTTCTCGAAGAACCAGATTTTGGTTTTGTTAATTTTTTTCTAGTGTTTGCTTATTTCCTATTTCATTTAGTTCTGCTCTAATCTTTGTTATTTCCTTCTTTCTACTTCCTTTGGGGTTAGTTTGTTGTTCTTTTTCTAATTCCTCCAAGTGTGCAGTTAGGGCTTCGATTTAAGCTCTTTCTTCTTTTTGAATATAGGCATTTATTTTTATGAATTTCCCACTCGTAACAGGTTTTGCTGCATCCCATAGGTTTTGATATGTTGTGTTGTCATTTCATTCATTTCAAGGTAGTTACTGACTTCCTTTGAGATTTCTTCCTAGACCCACTCTTTGTCTAAGAGTGTGTTGTTTAACTTCCATATCTTTGGGCCTAATCTGGTTCTCTCGCCCTTACTGATTTCCAGCTACATTCCATTGTGCTCAGAGAAATTATTTTGTATAATGTCAATCTCTCTGAATTCATTGAGCAATTTTTGTGACCTAGCATGTGGTCATTCTTGAGAATGAACCATGTGCACCCAAGAAGAATGTATATCATGCTATATTTGTGTGTTGTGTTCTATATATGTCTATTAGGTCCAGACCCTCCAATATATTATTCAAAGTATTTCTTTCTTTCTTTATTATTTTTTATTATTGTGGGTAAAAATCAAATTTTTCACAATACAAACCAATATTTGTAAAATGATATATAATTATATATGCATATATGTGCATTTGCTTACATAAATGTTATATATATATTTTTTACATATTTTAAAAGATGCTTAGATTACATAAATGTTACACAAAAATTACAGGGATTCCCATGTTCCCCACCTCCCACACCTCCCATAACATCCCACATAAACATCTTTCATTAGTGTTGCACATCACCTGCAATGGATATACACATCCTGGGGCTTTGCCACTAAGCATGGACCATAGTTCAAATTGTAGACCATGTTCTCTCCCACACAGTTCTGCTTGGTATATGCTGATGTAAAACAGCCTATATCTGTGGTTGTAATGTCACTCAGGGTAATTCCCAAGTCCTGAGAAAAACCACGTATTACAACTGCTTTTCCCTTCCCTGCCCCAAAAGTGTCTAGTGGCCACTGGATCCACCTCACTGTTATAATTTCTTCCATTGCTTGAATCACAATATGTCTACAACAGAATATCATTAAGTCCACTCTAGTCCATAGCTCTTCCACAAATCCTGAGGAGTCTGGGATGGTGATGTCCACTCCACCTCCAAGTGAGAGTGGGCTTATATCCCATGGATACGGTGGATGTGATTATCCTGCCTGCAGTTGCAGGCTCTCTCCATTCCCTTGGATAGCCATTGTCCATCATCGTCTCCTCACCAGGTGACTTGGGTGAGTCCATTGAGATGTAGAGTAGGAGTTGCAGCTCCACCAAGATTCCAGGCACAGCTGGCACATGGGCAGGCTATAGGCTCCAGTCTCTGGAAGTACACCTACAAACTCCGGCATCACATGTAGGTTTGAGTAGAAGAGACTGATGGACCATGTGCAGGGAGGACTTATTTGAGTCCAACTCTGTCACTCTCAGGAGCACAGATTCCAAAGTAGAGCCCACTGAT
>JAKSZT010000440.1:0-24866 GCA_026826555.1 Tolypeutes matacus
GTTTAGACAACCAATAAAAACTGGTGTAATTGTCTGCTTTGCACATATATTCACTTTCAATGAACTTCAAGACACTGATTTCACCTGTCTGTGAATGCAGGAGGTACTTCAAATTTGTAAAGGAATAAAGATGCTAGTTATTTGGCTGCTCTGTACTTGCTTTCACTCACAATAAATATGAATACACTGCTTTTATCTAATGCTATGCCAATGCAGTGGTTTCTTCAGTTTTGAAAACTAAGCAGTACACTAATTTCATTGGCTGCTACACGCTTGCTTGTAGTTACAACTCCATGGGCCTGCAGAGGCTCCACAGGCCTCCACAGACAATGCATGCTACACGGGCTCCATGGCCTCTAAGACCTCCATGGCATCCATGTGCCTGCACAGATCCACAGGTTCCCCATTCTCCACAGACTCCATAAGGCTGCATAGGCCCAACAGACTCCATGGCCCAAAATGGGCTCCACAGACTCAACAGGCCTCCACATGATCCTCATCCTCCACAGTTCCATGTGTCAACGTAAACTCCCTGGCTCCATGGGAGTCAATTCCTCAAAGAGCTCAACAGACACTGTGGCACAATGAGCCTACACAGGCTCAATGACCTCCAACAGAAATACATATTCTGCACCTTCCGCAGGGTCCATGGTTCCATGGGCTACATGAGCTCCAGTGGCTCCACAAGCTCAACATGTTCCACAAGTCTACACATGTGCCCTAGGATCCATGGGGTCTATAGGCCTGTACAGACCTACACAGGTGACATGGACTCAACTGGGCCCATGAGCTCCACAGTCCTCTACGACTTCATGGACTTGACCAACTCCCTCCCCTCCACAGGCGCCACAGGCTCCCTGACAATGTACAGGATCCAGAGTCCTCAATGGACTCGACATCTCCACATGCTCTACAGGCTCCATGGCTCCACACAGTTCCATGGGCTACATGCAAGCCACAAGCTCCACATTCTTTGTTGTGTCCTCTGGCTCCATACCTCAAATCGCGCCATGGGATCGATGAGCCCCACAAGATCCACAGTACTCTATAGGCTCCACATGCTCCCTGGGCTTGCCCAGGCTCCATGGACTCCACGGGCTGTTTGAGCTCCAAGGACACTGTGGACTTCATCGTCTCCATGGCCTCAAACAACTCCACAGGACTGCACAGGCTCCACAGGCCTCTACAGGCTCCATGGGCTCTACGGGCTCAATAGGGTTACATAGGCTCCATGAGTTACACTGGCTCCACTGGCTTCATGGGCTTACATAGGCTCCAAAGGACCCACAGGATCCCCTGGCCTCCATGGCACCCACAGGCTACATGGAACTTATGGTCTCCACAGGGAGCACATGCTCCACAGATATCACCAGCTTCCATGGCTCTTCATAGGCTCCACAGGTATCCACTGACTCCAAGGACACTACAGGCTCTATGGGCTCCACAGACATCCATTGGCTACATATGTTTGATTGGATCCAGAGTCTCCACAGTCTTCTCGATCTCCGTACCTCAACACCCTCAATGGACACAATGGGATCCATAAGATGCACAGATTTCACAGGCCTCAACTGTTTTCACAGTTTCCATCGGATCCACAGATACTCAGGTCTCAATGGAATCCCTGATCTCCATGTTTTTCATGGTCTCCAGGGACTCCATGTGTCCTCATGCTCCAAGGGTATGCACAGGCTCATCATTCTCCACTGACTCAATGGAATCCACAGGCTCCAAAGACCCTACAGTCTCCACAGGTTACATGGCACTGCACAGGCTCCACAAGTCTCCATGCGTTCTAAAGTCTCCACAGGTTCCATAGGCTCCATGCACCTGCAAAACTCATCAAGCTTCCACAGTCTCCACAAGCTCCACAGGCTCCAAAGACTCCATGGATTCCATAGTTTACACAGGTTCCAAGGACTCCACAGGCTTCCTGGGCTCCACAGATTCCACAGGCTCAATGGCCTTTATCGGCTCCTTCAACTTCACAGCCTGAACAGGCTCCAAATGTTCCACAGTCTCCACAAGTTTTCATGGGCTCCAAGGGTTCCTCAGGCATCCATGGGTTCCACAATTCCAAAGGTTCCAAAGGAATGTACAAGCTCCACAGTCATCCATGGACTTCACAAACTCCACAGTCCCCACAGGTGTGCAGAGTCTCCATGGGCTCAATGGGCTCTATTGGCTCCAAGGGTCTCCACATGATCCAAAGTTCCACAGGCCTCAATGGGATCCATGGGATCCACATGCCCCAGGGCTGCTCAGAATCAATGGTTTCCATTGGCTCTACAGAATTCAACAGGACTACTGGTGCCATGGTCTCCATGTTCTCCACTGACATCCATTAATTCCACGGTGGCCATGGTTCCACAGTCCCCATGGGTCTGAAAAGGCTCCACACCCTCCATGGTCCCACAATCTCCACAGATTCCACTGGTCTGCACAAGCTCCACAGGCTCCATGAGCCTGAACAGGCTACATATGGTTCATGGGCTCCAAAGACTTTATGTGCTCCACAGGCTCTACAGCTGTCCACAGGCTCCACAGGAACACAGGCTCCAATTCATCCACAAAATCCATGGGCTCCATGAGCGCCATGGTCTGCATAGAGTCCACAGGCTACCATTGGCTCCACAGACATCACAGTGTCCACAGACTCCACATTTTCCAAGGTCCTGCACAGGCTCCACAGGCTCCATGGCCTCAACCAGCCTTCTCGGACACAAAAATTCCATAGCCTCCAAAATCCCCTGGGCCTGCACAAGCTCCATGGGTTCCACGTGGTCTACAGGCCTGCACAAGCTCCACAGGCTCCCTGGGTTCCAAATGCTACACACAATACACTGGCCAGCACAGGGTCCACAGGCCTACACAGTTGCCTGGGCTCCACAGGCCTCCACATGCTCCAGTCTCCAGAGTCCCCACAGGCTCCATGGACTCCACAGTTTACACAGGTTCCAAGGGCTTTTCCCTAACGCTCAGTGAATGCAGTTGGACCTTCAGTTTAGAAAACCAATAGAGAGACTTGTTTCATTGGATGCTTTACATGAGTTTTTACTTAAAATCAACTTCAAGACACTGGTTTCACATAACTCTATGTAAATACAGGAGGAACTTCAAGTTTGAAATGTCAGTAAGATGCTTGTTTGTTTGGCTGCTGTAACCATTGGGGAATTTGGTGTAATTATGAATTCCAAAAATATAATTGGATCATGGTTGTAAAGTGATCTGTTAATCTGGGCATGATTAAGTTATGATGAGGGCATTGACTGGATCACATCAGTAGGGCATTGAGCCCCACCCCTTGATGGGTGGGGGAAACGAATAAAAAGGCAATGCAAAGGACAGTTGAAGCAGTCTTTTGAGAAGCAGTTTTGATGTTAGAAACAAAGCCCCAGGAGAAGAGAAACAAGCCTTTTACCTGATCATCTACAGCTGATCTTGTGGAGGAAACAGGAGCTAAGCCTGAAGAGAAACACAGCCCCGGGAAGAGAGAAACCCCAGAAGCCTGAATCTTGGCAAATGCCAGCAGCTGTCTTGTTCTAACAAGTGGCAATGGACTGTGGTGAGAGAAGAGACTTAACGCTTTATGGCCTGATATCTGTGGACTTCTACCCAAATAAATACCCTGTATAAACAACAGCCCATTTTTGGTATTTCACATTAACACCCCTTTGGCTGACTAACCCAGCTGCTATGCACTTGCTTTCATGTGCAATCAATGTCAAAACACTGCTTTTACTTAATGCTATTCCAATGCAGTGGTTTCTTCAGGTTTTAGAACTAATAGGAAACGCATTTCATTGGCAGCTATGCACTTGCTTGGAGTTACAATCACGATCAAAACCTGTTTTTTAATCTAAAGCTCTGTGAATCCAGTATCCTTCTTCACATTTAAGAAAGATCCTAATTTCCATGCATGCTATGCCCTTGTCTTCACTTACAACCCATGTCAAAACAGCGATTTTACCTATCGCGATCCCAATGCAGTAGTTTCTTCAGTTTTGAAATCTCAGTAAGATTGATATTTCATTTGTTGTTATGCATGTGTTTTCCCTTACAATCATCTTCAAACAATGGTTTTACATAACACTCTGTGAATACAGGAGTTACTTCATATTTTAAAAGTAAGTAAGATACTTGTTTCCTTGGCTGCTATGCACTTATTTTCACTCAAAATGTCAAAACCCTGCATTTACCTAATGCTCTGCCAATGCAGAGGTCTACATTTTTTTAAGTAAATAAAATACTTCTTTCCTTCACTGCTATGCACTTGTTATCACTTACAACCAATGTCAAAACATTGCTTTTTCTATGTGAATGCTGCAGTTCCTTCCTTTTTGAAATCTATGTAAGATTCTAGTTTCTTTGGCTGCTATGCATGTGTTTACACTCACAATCACCTTCAAAACACTGGTTTTACCTAATACTCTGAATAGTTTAGGTACTTCAACTTTGAAAGTTAAATAAGATCCTGGTTACCCTGGCTGTTGTGTACTGTCACTCACAATGTCAAAAGACTGCATTTGCCTAATACTATGCCAGTGGAGTGGTTTCTTCAGTTTTCAAAATTAAGCAGTATACTCACTTCCTTGGCAGCTATGACATTGCTTGGAATTACAGCTCCATGCGTCTGCAGAGGTACCACAGCCCTCCACAGGCAATGCATGCTCCATGGGCTCCATGTGCCTCCACAGCCTCCACAGGCTCCACAGTCTACAGGAGCTCCTTGAGCCTGCACAGCCCGAAAGGCTCCATGGCCCAAAATGGGCTCCACAGGCTCCACAGTCCTCCCTAATATTCTCAGCCTCCTCAGCCTCCACAGCCTCCATAGTCTCCATGGGCGTACATAACCTCCATGTGCTCCATGGACTCCACATTCCTCCATGGGTTCAAGAGTCTATGCCAGCACCATGAGCCTGCATTGTCTCCATGGCCTCCATGGGATAGAGAGGCTCTGCAGTCTCCACAGTCTCCATGGGTTCCATGGTCTCCATGAGCACCTGTGACTCCATGGGCTCCATATGTTCCAAAGGCCCCCACAGGTGCCATGGGCTCTAGTGGGTTATAGGCCTAAACATGATTCACAGGCCTCCATATGCTCCACAGGCTCCCCAGTAGTGCACAGACACTATGGACTCCACAGGATACTCTGGCCTGCAGAGGCTCCACAATCCTCCACGAGTTTCACAGAATCCATGCATTCCATCAGTTCCATGAGATCCACCTGCCTCTACATTCTCATACATTTCACAATCTCCTTCTCCTTCACGGTCCTGCACAGGCTCCACAGGCCTCCTTGGGCTCCATAGACATCACGGGCTGCTCATTCTCCATGGCCTCAAGAAGCTCCACCAGCTCCATGGACTATATGGGCTTCACAGGTTCCCTTGTCCTGTACAGCATCCATGAGCTTCTGGGCTCCATCGGCTCCGTGGGCTCCATGGGTTCCACAGTCCTCTAGTCCCCATAGGCTGCACCACTATTTTGGCTCTGCAGTCTCCACAGGCTCTAATGGTTCCATGGGCTCCACAGGTGTCCAGGGGCTACATGCTCTCCCCAAGGTGCACCTTTTCTATAGTGCCCTTGGGCTACATACTTCAAAATGCCCCATGGATCCACAGGCATGTACAGGCTCCACAAGCTCCCTGGGCTTGCACAGAAAGCCCCATGGGCTTTCTGAACTCCATGGACTTGACAGACTTCATGGTCTCCATGGCCTCAACCACCTCCACAGGCCTGCACAGGCTCCACATGCCTCTACAGTCTCCAAGGGCTCCACGTGCTCCACAGTTCTGCATAGGTTCCATGGGATACACGGGCTCCACAGGCTCCATGGACTTCCACAGGCACCAAAGTCCCCACAGGCTCCACTGGCCTATGAAGCCTCCACCGTTTCCATAGAATTTAGGTTCTGCACAGGCAGCACATGCTCCACAAGTCGCAAAGAAATCTAGGGGCCTCCATAGGCTAAGCAGTCCTCCAGTGGCTGCATGGACTCCACAACCTCCATGGGCTCCACATGCTTGATGGTTATTCACTGTCTCCACATGCTCTACAAGCTCCAAAGGTTACAGGTACTCCTCAGTGTTCATTGGCCTGCACAGTCTGCATGGACTCCAAGGGTGTAAAAGGCTCCACAGGCTCCATGGGTTCCTTGGCTCTGTGAGCTCGAGTGGCTCAACAAGCTCCACATATTCCGCAGGCCTGCACAGTTGCCTTAGGCTCCATGGGGTCTATAAGACTCTACAGGCCCCACAGGCTCCATGGTCTCCACAGACTACACGTGCTCCACAGGTTCCAACGGTATACACAGGCTCCACAAGTTCCAATGGCACCAGAGGTTCTATAGGCTCTACAGAATCCATGACTCCACAGGTTCCATGGACCTGCACACACTGCATGGTCTACAAGGGCTACAGTCTCAACATACTCCATGGGCTTTCAGAGGCTCCACAGGCCTCTAGGTGCAATGTTTGCTCCATTGGCTCCATGACCTCCAAGGCCTCCATGGCATCCATATGGCTTCATGTTCTCCAGAGGCTCCCCAGTCTCCATAGTCTCCATGAGCCTGCACAGTCCTCACAGGCTCCATGGCCCAAACTGAGGTCCACAGACTCCATAGGCCTCCACAAGATCCTCAGTTACTGCAGACTCTACAGTCTCCACAGAATTCATGGGTTTGCATAACCTCCATGGGCTCCACGATATCCAAATTATTATATGGCCTCAACAGGCTCTGCCAGCACCATGATCCTGCACAGTGTCCATGGCCTCCATGAGATATACAGACTCTGCAGGCTCCACAGCCTCCATGGGTTCCATGGGCTCAATGAGCTCAATTGGCTCCACAGGCTCCACATGATTCGCAGGTCTGACTATTGCTATATGCTCCATGTCTAAAGGCCTGTACAGACGCCACAGTTCTCCATGGGTTCCACAAACTCCCCAGGCCTGCAGAAGTAGCATGGGTACCACCTGGTCCTCAGACCTCCAAGACTCCCTAGGCCTGAGAGAGTTTCATAACCTCAAAGGGCTCTATCTGCTCCCTGGGTTCCACAGACCTGTATATTCTCACAGAGTTCACAGTCTCCCTGTACTTCACAGGACTGCACAGGCTCCACAGGCCTCCTTGGGCTTCACAGTCTCCACGGGCTTCTCGGTCTCCATGGTTTCCACAAATGCTACCAGCTCCAAGGACTCCATGGGCTTCACAGGTTGCACAGGTTCCACTGGCTTCCTCAGCATCCATGAGCTCCATGGGCTCCGGTGGCTCCACAGGCTCCATGGGCTCTATGCTCATTTACAACCCCATGGGTTTCACCAGCTCCATTGCCTCCACGAAATCCACAGGCTCTAAGGCCTGTACAGGCTCCACAGGCCTCAATGGGTGCCACAATTTCCACAGGCTCAACAGGCTCCATGCGCTCCACATGTGTCAATGGGCTACATGACCTTAATAGGTTCCATATTCTCTGTAGTGTCCTTGGGCTCAATTCCTTAACAGGCTTCATGGCCCCATAGTTTTATTGAGCTCCACAGGATCTACAGGCCTGTACAGGCTCCACAAACTCCCTGTGACTGCACAGGCTTAAAGGGCTCCACAGACTTTGTGAACTCCAAGGTTTGGCAGAATGAATGGGTTCCATGGGCACAACCAACTCCACTGGCTTTCAGAGTCCCCACAGGCCTCTACCATCTCCAGGAACTCCACTGGCTCCCCAGGTCTACATAGGCTTCATGTGTTACACAAGCTTTGTAGGCTACATTGGCCTTGACAGGATCCAAAGTCCCACAGGATTCCCTGGCCTACACAGCTTTCCATAATCTCCTTGGAATCTATGGTCTTCACAGGCATCACATGCTTTACAGGTGTAAATGGTCTCTAGGGGCCTGCATAGGCTCCTCAGGCGTCCACTTGGTGCATGGTATCCATAGGCTCCATGGGATCCACGTGCTCCCCATGCTCCATGGGCCTGCACAGGCTGCATTTTCTCCAAGAACTTCAAATGCTCAACATGCTCCCCTGGGCATGCAGAGGCTCCACAGGCCTCCAGGGGCAATGCATCCTCCATCAGCTCCACGACTTCCAAGGCCTCCATGATATCCATGTGGCTACACAGTCTCCAGGGGATCCCCAGTGTCCATCCCCTCCATGAGCCTGCACAGGCATCACAGGCTCCATTGCGCAAAATTGTCTCCACTGACTCCACAGGCCTCCACATGATCATCAGCTTCTTCAGACTCAACAGCCTCCACAGGCTACATGGTCCTACATTATCTCCATGGGCTCCATGGGATCCACATTCCTCCATGGCCTCAATAGGCTCTGCCAGCAACATGAGCCTGCAAAGGTTCCATGGCCTCCATGAGATATACAGGATCTGCAGGCTCCAAAGTCTCCATGAGTTCCATGGGCTCCATGAGATCAATTCAGTCCACAAGCTCCATAGGTTCTGCAGGCTTGTAGAGTTGCCATAGGCTCCATGTCGTCTATGGGACTCTACAGCGTTCATAGGCTCCAAGGGATCCACAGGCTTCATGTGCTCCAAAGGCTTCATAAATATAGAAAAGCTCTGTAAATTCCACTGACTCCACATGTTCTATAGGCTCCACGGGCTTCACATGCTCCTCAGGTTCCATGGGCCTGCAGAGACTGCAGTATCCAAGGTCTTCAAAGGCTCAACAGGCTCCATGGGTGGGCAGAGGGTCCACAGAACTCCAGGGTCATTACATGCTCCATGGGCTCCATGACCTCCAAGGCCTCCATACTTTCATATGGCTTCACAGATTCCACAGAATCCCCAGTCTCCACAAGACCCATGAGCTGGCACAAGACTCACAGGCTTGATGGCATGAAATGGGATCCACAGAAACCATAGGCCTTCACATGATCCTCAGCTACTTCAGACTCTAGAGCCTCCACATTCTTCATGAGCTTATGTAACCTCCATGGACACTACAGGATCCACATTCCTCCATGGCCTAAACAGGTTCTGCCACAATCCTGAGCCTGCACAGACTACATGGCCTCCATTAGATATACAGGCTCTGCAGTCTCCACAAGCTCCATGGGTTCCATCAACTCCATGAGCTCCAGTGGCTCCACATGTTCTACAGGCCTGCACAGTTGCCATAGGCTCCACAGGCCTCCATGGGCTCCACAGGAAATGCAAGCCTGCAGAGGAACCATGGGCTTCACAGGGTCCTCAGGCCTGCACAGTCTCCACAGGCCTCCACGTGTTTCACAGCCTCCATGGGGTCCATCAGCTCCATGGGTTCCACAGACCTCTATATTCACCCAGGCTTCACAGTCTCCCTGTCCTTCAAGGATTGCACCTGTTCCACAGCCCTCCCTGGGCTCCATAGGCTCCTTGAGCTCCTCGGTTTCCATGGCTTCCACAAATTGCACAAAGGATTGCACCCACTGGCTGGATGGGTGTCACAAGATGCACAGGTTCCTTTGGACTACACAGCATCCACAAGCTCCATGGGCTCCACGGGCTCTATAGCCTCCATGGGCTATACAGTCCTTTACGAATCCATGGGCTCCACCAGCTCCATTGGTTCCACAGAATCCACAGGCCCTAATGCCTGTACAGTCTCCCCAGGCCTCAATGTGTGTTTCAGTATCTAAAGGCTCAACAGGCTCCATGGGCTCCACAGATGTCAGTGAGCTACATGTACTTAAAGGGCTCACATTCTATGTAGTGTCCTTGGGCTCCATAACACAACAGGCCCCAAGGACCACATGGACTCGGCAAGCTACACAGGATGCACAGGCCTGTACAGGCTCCACAAGCTCACTGGGACTGTACAGGCTTCAAGGGCTCCACAGGCTTTGTGAACTCCATGTTCTTAACAGACTTCATGGACTTCCTGACCTCAATGTCTCCACAGGTCTGCACAGGCTCCACAGCTTTCTACAGTCTCCATGGTCTCCATGGGCTACACTGGTTGTCATAGTCTTCACAGCTTACATGCTCCACAGGCTTTATGGTCCTTCACAGGCTCCAAAGGCCCCTCAGGCCATACTGACCGACCCAGCCTCCACAGTCTCCATGGAATCTATGGTCTTCACAGGCAGCACATGCTTCACAGGTATCAATGGCCTCTAAGGGCCAGCATAGGCTCCAGAGGCCTCCATGGCCTGCATGGATTACACAGGCTCCATGGACTCCATATGATCAACAATATACATGCATATGCACAGTTTCCACAGACTCTACGGACTGCACAGGCTCCATGGGCCCCATATGCTCCACAGGCTCCATGGGTATGCACAGGCTCGACAGAATCTACGGACTTCACAGGCTCCATGGGTTCCACTGGCACGATGAGCTCCAGAGGCTCCACAGGCTCCACATGTTCTGCAGGCAAGCACAGTTGACATAGGATCTGTGGGGTCTATAGTCCTTTACAGGATCCACAAGCCTCCCTGTGCTTCACAGTCTCCCAAGGCCTGAAGGAGTACCATGGTCTCCACAAGACCTCAGGCCTCCTCAGTCTCCACATGCATCCAGGGAATTCACAGCCTCCATGAGTTCCATCAGCTCCATGGGTTCCAAAGGCCTCTATATTCTCACAGCTTTCACAGTCTCCCGGTCCTTCACGGACTGCACAGGTTCCACAGGACTCCTTGGGCTCCATAGTCTCCATGGGCTCTTCGGTCTCCATGGTTTCCAGAATCTCCACCAGTTCCACGGACTCAAAGGACTTAACAGTTTACACAGGCTCCACTGGCCTACAGAGCCTCCGGAGTCTCAATGCAATCTATGGTCATCACAGGCAGCACATGCTCCAAAAGTGTCAATCGCCTCTAGGAGCTGGCATAGGCTCCACAGGCTTCCACGGGCTGCCCAGACTCCACTGTCTCTATGGGTTCCATGTGCTCCACAGGCTCCAGAGTTATACAAAGACTCCACAGGTTCCACGTGCTCCACAGGCTCCATGGGTATGTACAGACTTCACAGGCTCCATGAACTCCAAAGGCTCTACAGGCTCCATAGCCTTCATGTGCTCCACAGGCTCCATATGCTCACACAGGCTCCATGACCTCCATGAGATATACAGTCTCTGCAAGCTCCAGTGGCTCCATGGGTCCCATGGGCTCCATGAGCTCCAGTTTCTGCACGGGCTGCACATTTTCCGGGGGCATGCCTTGTTGCCTTAGGCTCCATGGGGTCTATAGTACTATACATGCTCCTCAGGACTCCGTGGGCTCCACAGGCTTACCAGCCCTGCCGAGTTACCATGGGCTCCAAAGGGCCTTCAGGCCTGCAAGGGCTCCACAGTCCTCCCCAGGTTTCACAGTTTCATTGGGCTTCATCAGCTCCATGGTTTCCATAGGCCTCTATATTCTCACAGACTTCACAGTCTCACTGTCCTTCACGGGAGTGCAAAAGCTCCAAAGACCTCCATGGGCTCCATTGTCTCCATAGGTTCCATGGGCACTACAGTCATTTATGACTCCATGGGCTCCAACATTTACATTGGCTCCACCTAATCCACAGGCTCTATGGACTGTACAGTCTCCGCAGGACTCAATGGGTGCCGCAGTCTCCACAGACTCAACAGGATCCATGGGCTCCACAGGTGTCAAAGGGCTACATGCCCTTAAAAGGCTCCACATTCTATGTAGTGTCCTTGGAGTCCATACCTCAACAGGTTCCATGGGGCCCATGGGCTCGACGAGCTCCACAGGATCAACAGGACTGTATAGGCTCCACAAGCTCCCTGGGCCTGCAGAGGCTTCAAGGGATCTATGGCCTTTGTGAACTCCACGGTCTTACAAACTTCTTGGGCTCGAAGACCTCAAACTCCTCCACAGGCCTGCACAGTCTCCACAGGCCTCTATAGACTCCATGGGCTCCAAAGTCTCCACAGTTCGGCCTAGGTTCAATGAGTTCCACAGGCTCCACAGGCTTCAGGGTTTCCACAGTCCCCAAAGTGCCCATTGTCTCCACAGGCCTCCACAGCCTCCATCGCCTCCATGGAATCTATGGTCTGAACAGGTAGCACATGCTCCACAGGTGTCAATGGCCTCCAGGGGCCTGCATAGGCTCCGCAGGCTTCTTCGGGCTCCAGGGTCTTCACAGACCCCATGGGCTCAATGTACTCCACAGGCTCCAGAGATATGCACAGGCTCCACAGGCTACATGGACTCCACTGGCTACATGGGCTCCACATGCTCCACATTCTCCATGGATATGCACTGGCTCAACTGTTTTCATAGACTCCACAGTCTCCACGGGTTCCACGTTCTCCACAGGTTCCAAGTGCCTGTACATATTACATGGTCTACAAGGGCTTCAAAGGCACAACATGCTCCATAGGAGTGTGGAGGCACCACAGGCCTTCATGTGCTCCCCTGACTCCCCAGTACTGAATAGACACTATGTACTCCACAGGGTCCTTAGGACTGCACAGGCTCCACAGCCTTCCACGGGATTCACAGTCTCCATCAGCTACATGTGTTCCACAGGCCTCTACATTCTCACAGACATCACAATGTCTCTGTATTTCACAGGCCTGCACAGGTTACACAGGCCTGATTGGCCTGCATAATCTCCACAAACTCCACCAGCCCCATGGATTTCATGGGATTCCTAAATTGCACGGGTTCCACTGGCCTACACAGCATTCATGAGCTCCATGGACACTATGGGCTCCACAAGCTCCATGGTCTCTACTGTCCTTGATGACTCATTGTGCTCCACCAACTCCATCGGCTCCATGGAACCCACATGCTCTAATGCATGTACAGGCTCCACAATCCGCAAAGGGTTCCACAGTCTCCACAGGCTCAAAAAGGCTTCATGGTCTCCATAGGTGTCAATGTGCTACGTGCTCTTAACAGGCTCCACATTCTCTGTAGTGTCCTTGGGCTCCATACCTCAACAGGTTCCATGGACCCCATGGGTTTGATGTGATCAAAAGGATCCGAAGGCCTATACAGGCTCAACAAGCTCTCTGGGCATGCACAGGCTTCAAGAAACTCCACGGTCTTGACGGATGGCAGTGGATCCTTGGCTCAACCACCTCCACAGTCCTATAGGGGCTCCACAGGAATCTACAGTCTTCATGGGCTCCACAGGCTCTTAGGTCTGCTTAGGCTCCATGGGTTACACAAGGTCCACAAGCTTCTTGGGCATTTAGAGACTCCAAAGGTCTCACAGGCTCCACTGGCTTACATAGGCTCCACACTCTCCATGAAATCTATGATCTCCACTGGCAGCACATGCTCCACAGGAGTCAATGACCTCTAGGGAACTGCATAGTGTCCACAGGTCTACAGGGGCTTCATTGACTCCACAGGCTCCATGGACTCCACAATTTCCACAGGCTCCATGTGTATGCACAGACTCCACAGGTTCCACAGATTTCACGGGCTCCCTGTCTTTCATGGGACTCGACAGGTGTCCTTTGACTCCAGAGTCTCCATGGGCTACTCAGTCTCCATGGCCTCCACAAGTGCAACTAGCTCCATGGACTCTATGGGCTTCACAGGGTGCACAGGTTCCACTGGTATACACAGCATCCTTGAGCTCCATGGGCTCATGGATTCCACAGACTCCATAGGCTCTACAATAGTTTACGTCTCCATGGGCTGCACCATCCCCATCGGCTCCACAGAATACACAGGCTCTAAAGACTGTACTGGCTCCACAGACCTCATGGGCACCCTAGACTCCACAGGATCAAGGGCCCCATGGTCTACACAGGGTGCATGGTCTCCAGGGGCTTCAAATGCTGAACAGGCTAGATGGATGCCACTCTCCACAGGACTCCAGGGGCAATGCATGCTCCATGGCCTCCATGACCTCCAAGGCCTCCATGGCATCCATTGGCATCACAATCTCCAGAGGCTCCCCAGTCTCCACAGGCTCCATGAGCCTGCACAGGCTTCAGAGGCTCCATGGCCCAAAATGGGCTCCACAGACTCCATAGTCTTCCACATGATCCTCAGGTTCTTGAGACTCTACAGCCTCCACAGGTTTCATGCGCCTACATTACTTCCATGGGCTCAGCAGTATCCACATTCCTCCATGGCCTCAACAGACCCTGCTAGCACCATTAACCTGCACAGTCTCCATGGCCTCTATGAGATATAAAGACTCTGCAGACTCTAGAGTCTCCATGGGTTCCATGGGCTCCATGAACTCCAGTTCCTACACAGGTTCCATATTTTCCACAGGATGCACAGTTGCCATAGGCTCCAAGGGGTCTATAGGCCTTCACAGGCTCAACAGACCTCCATTGTTTCCAGAGGCTCCCCTGGACTGCAAGGATCCATAGACCTAATAGGGTTTCACAGCATCAAGGTGCTCGATCCGCTCCATGGGTTCCACAGACCTATATATTCTCACAGAGTTCATAGTCACCCTATCCATCAAGGACTGCACTGGCTCCACAGGCCTATTTGGCCTCCACAGTCTCCATGGGCTCCCTGGTCTCCATGGCTTCCAGAAACTCCACCAGCTAGATGGATACCATGAGCTTTACAGGTTGCAGAGGTTCTACTGGCATACACAGCATCCACATGCTCCATTGGCTCCATGGGCTCCTTGGGCTCCATGGGCTTTACAAATGTTTACTAATCAATGGGCTCCACCAGCTCAATCAGCTCCACAGAATCCACAGTCTATAAGGCCTGCACAGGCTTCACAGGCCTCAGTGGGTGCCTCTGTCTCCACATGCTCAACAAGCTCCATGGGCTCCACAGATTTCATTGAGCTACATGCACTTAAGGGGCTCACATTCTCTGTAGTGCCCTTGAGCTCCACACCTAAACAGGCCCCATGGGCAGCATGGGCTCGATGAGCTCCACAGGATCCACAGGACTGTACAGGCTCCACAAGCTCCCTGGGCCTGCACTGGTTTCAAGGGATCCACAGGCTTTGTGAACTGCATGGTCTTAACAGACTTCATGGCCTCCGTGACCTCAATGACCTCCACAGGACTGCACAGGCTGCACAGCCTTCTACCGTCTACATGGGCACCATGGTCTCCACTGGTCTACATAGTCTCCATGGCCTACACAGCCTCCACAGACTCCGTGGCATCTATGGTCTCCACAGGCAGCACATGCTCCATATCAATGGCCTCTAAGGGCCTGCATAGGCTCCAAAAGCCTCCATAGCCTGCATGGATTCCACAGCCTCCATGGACTCCATGTGCTCAACAGGATACATGCATATGCACAGTCTCAACAGGCTCCACGGACTGCACAGTCTCCATGGGCCCAACATGCTCCACAGGCTCCATCGGTATGCAAGGATTGAGAGATTACATGGACGCCACAAGCTCCGTGGGTTCCAGTGGCTCCATGAGCTCCTGTGACTCCACAGGTACCACATCTTCCTCAGGCCAGCACAGTTGCCATATGCTCCATGGGGTCTCAAATCCTGTACAGGCTCCACATCCCTCCATGGGTTTCACAATCTCCATGGGATCTATCATTTCCATGGGTTCCACATGCATCTATATTCTCACAGACTTCACAGTATTCCTGTACTTCACGGGACTGCACAGGATCCACAGGCCTCCTTGTATTCCATAGTCTCCATGGGCTCCTCGGACTCCATGGCTTCAAGAAACTCCACCAGCTCCACGGACTCCATGGCTTTAACAGTTTGCACAGGCTCCACTAGCCTACAGAACCTCCACAATCATCATGGTATCTATGGTTTTCACATGCAGCACATGCTCCACAAGTGTTAATGGCCTCTAGGGGCCTCCATAGGCTCCACAGCCACAGTCCTCCATGGGCTGCACGGACTCCATAGGCTCCATGGGCTCCACATTCTTCACAGGATCCATGGGTATACACAAACTCCTAAGGCTCCACTGACAACACAGTCTCCATGGGCTTATACAGGCTGCATGGTGTCTTAGGTCTTCAAAGGCTCAACAGGCTGCATGGGTGTGCAGAGGCTCCAAAGGCTCCAGGGGCAATGTATCCTCCATGGGCTCCATGACCTCCAAGGCTCCATGTCATCATCCATGTGGCCTCACCGTCTCCAGAGTCTCCCCAGTCTCCACAGGCTCCATGAGCCTACTGGGCTCCACAGACTCTACAGGCATCCACTTGGTCATCAGCTTTTTAAACTTTGCAGCCTCTACAGGCTTCATGGGCATACAAGATCTCCATGGGCTCCATTGGATCCACATTCCTCCATGGCCTCAACAGACTCGGCCAGCACCATGAGCAAAAACAGGCTCCATGTCCTCCATGAGATATACAGGCTCTGCGGGCTTCACAGTCTCCATGGGTCCCATAGGTTTCATGAGCTCCAGTGGCTCCACAGGCTCCACATGTTCTGCCAGCCTGCACAGTTGCCATAGGCTCAAAGGTGTTTATAGGCCTTTACAGGCACCACAGACCTCCATGGGCTCCACAGACTCTCCAGGCATGCAGAACTACCATGGATTCCACAGGGTCCTCAGGCCTGCACAGTCTCCACAGGCCTCCCAGGATTTAGAGCTTCTTGGTCTTTATCAGCTCCATGGTTTCCACAGGCCTCTGTATTCTCAATGACTTCACAGTCTCTCTATCCATCACATGACTGCACAGGCTCCACAGATCTCCTTGGGCTCCATAGTCTACATTGGGTTCTCGGTCTCCATTGCTTCCACAAATTCCACCAGCTCCTCAGTCTTGGTCTCCATGGATTCACAGGTCTGCACAGTCTCCACAGGCCTCTAGAGTCTCCATGGGCTCCACGGGCTCCACGTGTCTGCATAGGCTCAATGGATTACACAGACTCCACAGGTGTCATGGGCTTCCACAGACCCCAAAGGGCACACAGGCTCAACTGGCCTCCACAGCCTCCACAGCTTCCATGGAGTCTATGGTCTCCATAGGCAGCATATGCTCCACAGGTGTACATAACATCTAGGGGACTTCACATGCTACACATTCCTCCACGTGCTACACAGACTCCATAGGCTCCTTGGGCTACATGTTCTCCTCAATCTTCATGGGTATACACATGCTCTACAGTCTCCATAATCTCCACAGCTTCTATGGGCTCTACAGCTCCACGTACTCCACAGGCTCCATAGGTATGCACGGTCTCCACAGGCTCCACGGACTCCATAGCCTCTATGGGCTCCATGTTTTCCACAGGATCCATGGGTATGAACAGGCTCCACAGGCTCCATGGACTCCACAGTCTTCATGAAATCCGTGTGCTCCACAGGCTCATTGGGTGTGCACAGGATAAACAGGCTCCATAGGATCCACAAATTCCACAGGCCTGCACATTGCTATAGGCTCCATGAGTTCTGTAGGACTCTACAGTCTCCACAGCCTCCATGGGCTCCACAGGTTACATATACTCCACAATCTCCATGGATATAGACAGGCTCCACATGCTCCAATTACTCCACAGTTTCTATAGTCTCCACAGGATTCACATGCTCCACCGGTTCCATGGGCCTGCAAAGGCTGCATGGTCTCAAGGGCTTCAAATGCCCCACATGCTCCAAGGGCGTGAACAGACTCCACAGGCCTCCAGGAGCAAAGCATGTTCCATGGTCTCCGTAACAACCAAGACCTCCGTGGCATCCATGAGGCTTCAATGTCTCCAGAGGCTCCCCTGTCTCCACAGGCTTCATGAGCCTGCTAAGGCCTCAGAGACTCTGAGGCCCAAAATGGGCCCCACAGGCTCCACAGGAGTCCACATGATCCTCAGCTTCTTCAGACTCTACGGCCTCCAGAGGCTTCATGGACCTACATAACCCACATGAGCTACATGGGGTCCACATTCCTCAATGGCCTTATCAGGCTCTGCCATCACCATGAGCCTGCATAGGCTCCATGATTTCCATGAGAAATACAGGATCTGCAGGTTCCAGAGGTTCCATGGGTTCCCTGGGCTCCTTAAGCTCCAGTGGGTACACAGAAACCACAGGTTCCACAGTCCTGCGCATTTGCCATAGATTCCATGGAATCTATAGGCTTTTGCAGGTTCCACAGGCCTCCATGGGCTCCACAGACTCCACAGGCCTACAGTTACCATGGGCTCCACAGGATCCTCAGGCCTGCAGAGCCTCACAGTCCTGAAAGGTTATACAGCCCCAATGGGCTCCATCAGCTCCATGGGTTCCACAGGCCTCTATATTCTCACAGAATTCACAGTCTCCATGTCCTTCACATGACTGCCCATGCTCCACAGGCCTCCTTAGGCTCTATTGTCTCCATGGGCTCCTCAGTCTCCATAGCTTCCAAAAACTCCACCAGCTCCATGGACTCCACGGGCTTCACAGGAAGCACAGGTTACACTGGTCTACAGAGCATCCATGAGCTCCATGGGCTCCATGGGCTCTACAGTCTTTTACCACTCCATGGGGTCCAACAGTTCCATTGGTTCCACTGAATCCACTGGCTCAAAGGCATCTGCCGGATCCACAGGCCTCAATGGTTGCCACAGTCTCCACAGGCCCAACAGACTCAATGGGCTCCACAGGTGTCAATGGGCTACAAACATTTAAAATGCCCCACATGCTCTATAGGATCCTTGGGCTCCATAACTCAACAGGCTCCATGGGCCGAATGGGCTTGCCAAGCTCCTCAGGATCCACAGTGCTGTACAGGCTTCAAAACTCCCTTGGCTTACACAAATTTCAAGGGCTCCACAGGCTTTGTGAACTCTACAGACTTGACAGATTTCATGGGCCTCCAAGTCCTCAACCAACTCCACAGGCTTTCACAGGCTCCACAGGCTCCCCAGTCTCCACAGGATACATGTGCCTGCACAAGCTCCACAGGCTCCCTTGGATCAAAATGCTCCACATGCTCCATTGGCCTGCACAGGATCCACAGGACTATGCAGCTGCCATGGTCTCCACAGGCTTGACAAGCCTCAGCATGGTCTAAAATATCAACAGCTTCCACCAACTCAATGGAAATACAAAGCCTCCCTAAGCTACATCAGCACCATGGGCCTGCACAGGATGCACTGTCTCCAAGCGCTCCATGCCTTAAGAGACTCCATGGGCTCCAGGGGCTCCATGAGCTCCACAGGCTACGCAGGCCTCAATTGGCTTCACAGGCTCTATGGGCTCCACAGCAACACAGGACTCAGCTTCATGGTATGCACTGGCTCCACAGGCTCCATGGGTATGCACAGGCTGCACATTCTCCACTGACTCCATGGGCTCCACAGGTTCCACAGTCTCCAGAGTCTCCACAGGATAACTGGGCCTACACAGTCTCCACAGGACTCCATGCATTCCAAAGTTTCCACAGGATCCATAAGCACCCCAGGCTCCTTGTACCTGCAGAGACTCCACAGGCTTCCACAAGCTCCTGAAACTCCAGAGTCTCCACAAGCTCCATGGACTCCACAGTTTACAGAGTTTCCAAGGGCTTTTCTCTAATACATCAGAGCATTCATTTCTGAGAAAAACCCTATATATGCAATGAATGTGGAAAAAAATTCAACCAGAAGGAAAACTTCATTAACAATCTGAGAATATATACTGGAGAGATTACCTATGAATGTGATGGATGTGGGAAAGTTCTCATTCAGAAATCAAGCTTCATTACACACCAGGGAAGGCAAACTGGATAGAAACCCTATATAGGTAAGGAATGTAGGAAAGCCTTCAGTAGCAAATCAAATCTCACTGAGCATGAGAATATTCATAGAGATGGGAAACCCTAACCATGTAAGGAATGTGGGTTAGCCAGATTCCGTATCTCATTAAACATTACAACATTCATACTGGAGAGAAACCCTGTAAATATAATGAATGTGTATCTCCAAAGAATCTCCACTTCCAGTCTGTGCAACTTGTTGCCAATCTTTTAAGGAAGCAGATGTGACTGTGCAATTCAGAATGTCTTCTCCTCTTGGAAAAGTGCACTTGCATTTGTTCAGAGATCTGCTCCTCCCACATCTTCTTCCACACTCATCTGTGTTTAATTTGTAACCACTCATTTATGCATCAGAACTCGAGATTTCTCTTAATTTATATAAAGATGGGGTTTCCACTTATTTCAAATTATCTTGGTTATTTTCACACATTCTTCAATCCATTAAATTCTCGGTAAGCATTGAAAAAATTACCATTTAAAAAATAATGTTTCGCATTTTTGTAGCATTTTCTTATTAAGCACCCCAACTATTGATTTTTTTTTTCAATTTTTTCACCTGATTCTGATGTGGATTCAAGTTTAACAACCACTGAACTACAGTGGCCTGCTTTCAACTTAACTCCAATTTTTCTTGTAATTTAAATCAGAAATGATCCTTTCATAATTAATGATATATTCCTAAACTCAAATATATTAAGTTAGAAATTTTATTTATATTCTTAACCTATACTCCAATATTTTTCTCATATGTGATAGGGTGTGGGATGGATGAAACTAGAGAGTGCATGTATTTGCAAACAGAAAAATTGTACCCAAATAATCTGCCAATGCAGGTAATTCTGAGGAAGGAGGAATGGGGGTTGTAGCTAGAGAAGGAATTTGGCTGTGTGCCATAACAGACATAAAATATTTTTATATTTTTGAGTAGATAATTTGGTTATAATTTAAATGAAATTATGAAAATAGTACACAATGAAATCATACAAAGTAGTAGATTTGAACATATTAATTTGTATCTGCAACATTACTAGGGTGGCACTTTCCCTCACTTTAGAAATACTCTCCCCCATAAAGGAAAAGTGCCCACTCCCCTTTGCTCCCTCCCCAGCTGACTGAGTGGTTGGAGACCTCAATCAGCAAGAGTGAGCACAGAGCACGAGGAGCATAGACACGACGATGTGATGTCCACACTGCTCTCTACACGTGTATGGTTAGAGGGCTGTTAGCACCACAGGAGAAGACTGACTTCCTGCTGCTTACTCCTAAGTGAAGACTGGCTAGAGTGACTCACATCAGTAACTGACACTGTGAGTGCTGAGCATGGCTTTCTCCTTGTCCTCCTTTGTGGATCAAGAACCTATGACGATGGTTTTCATTGGGGCTCTGAGAGTTTGGTTCCCAAACAGGACATTCCTGGCTTGGAGGACCTGCAGTGAATATGTGTTAGAGTCCTGCTTCTCCAGTTGTTCAAGTGCTTCTTCCCATCCAACCTCTCCATTGTCTTCTGGGATTGACGAGGTCTGCATCATTTTCAACACTGTTAAAAACGTGTTGAAATTTTGATATTTAATTAGTCTGAGAAATATCTGGCATCGGCACCCTCTGAGGTTTTCTGCAAACATGAAACCATCTCACAACCTCACTTCTCTTCTTGCCAGCCATATGCCCAAGGACTTTCTGGGATTCCTGGACTATTTTTTAGGGTCACTGGCCTAATGTTGCTCATTCTGGTGATGTTATTTGTGTAGCCAATGCTTTAATGTGTATTTTGATATTTCCTTCCTGACACCAATATGGTTCATCTTGGATTGCTCTTTCTTTAGCTGCCCCAAGATTGGAGAAGGTGAATGTAGAACTGGAAACAGGACACCTGAGTCTGTGCCTGAGACCCAAAAGTGATACAGTAAGAACAGCCTCCTCAGAGGGTCAATGCTGGAGGCCAAGGGAAGGAGGGAAGGGTAATAGGAGCAGGAGCAGGGAGTCTCCTCTCTGTGCCCTGACACCTATGTTGTACCAGACCCGAGGTCCCACGCTTTTATCAGTCCCTGCCCACCTCCCAAACCCTGCCTGAGACAGGTACATCATAGTGGGGTATCTATGATTTTATACAAGTCACCAAACAATGTAATTCCCCTGCCTGACTCCCTGTCTTGCAGGCCTTGCTGGCCAATTGCACTTCCCCCTCCATCTTACCAGTACTCAATCCTGCTTAGTCTGGAGACACACAAAGTTTACAGGTGAATTCACTGGACAGCAGGATAACACTGCCATTTGGGAACAGGGTAGCTCTCCAAACCTGTATCCCTAGCACTTTGAGTTTCCCAAGTGCTTCCAATGCAAAATACCAGAAATAGGTTGGCTTTTATTGGAATTAATTAGGGTTAAAGCTTACAGTTCTGAGGCTGTGAAAATATCCAAATCAAGGCATCATCAAAAACGTTGTCTTAACAAGGGTCAGCTGCTGCTGAACTCCTCCCAAGGTAAAATGTTCGACCTCCCTGTCTGTCTCTGCCTTCCCCTTCAAACTCATTTTGTCCCTGAGCTCAGCAGTGGGCCATTAGACATAATTGTTCACAGCTATCCCTTTTCCTCTGGCCTGGATGTCTTCAGATTCAAGCTGCTCCATGACTGCAGCCTCTGGCCTCTCCCTCTGCCTCTCAGGTTATGTCTTCTCCCCAGCTGTAAGATATACTGGAGACCTCTCCCACATGGCAGCACTCTTTGTGTGTTCCTCATGTGTAGGACTTCCGCCAAAGAATTGGGGTCCATCCTGGTGCCTGAAAACTAATCAGGGGTCCTTAACTAAACTAAAGCATTCCAACAAAAAGTGACCTAATCAAAAGGACCCTTATCTGAATCTAACCAAATTGTCCTACATAGAAAAGGCTTACACACAGAGCAATGGATTCGTAAGAACATACTTTTCCGTAGCCAACACAAGACTCAAACAAGGGCATTAAACCAGGGCCCAGGGATCAGGAGAGATCTGCTAGGTCTGGGAGAAATATGAACTCATAAAGTAGTGGCTGTACTTTGGGTGTGGGCATCATTGAGCAAACTGGGGTGCTGACCACCATTGCACTGTGAAGTGGAACACTTCATATAAACAACAACTCCTATGAGAAAAATTTAATGGAAACTTTATTAATGTCTGGGATGTGCTCTTTAGGAAGAGTCACACCTAAAATCTGGAGGATGCAGCCTTTATAGAATTTCTTCCCGTGCATACCCAATATTCCTGCATATGCCAAGAGACAGGATTGGTAGGTTTATACACATACATTTTTATATAAGTTTCTGAGCAAAGCAAGCAAGCAGAATTACAGAAGTGGATATTTGCCATTAGCATCTCAGCTGGGGGGTTTGTGATTGAACTTTTCCCAGCACGAGTTGGCGCCATTCCAACATTAGGTCTGCCATTCCCCAATTAGGCCTGGGTGGGTTTCTGGGTTTTTAACGACCACACATATTTTATAAGCTTGGGTTTCCTGCTGGGGAGAATTGGTGTGGTCTTGTTTCCTTTTCATTACCTGCTCCTGTAATGGCATTAATCAAACCATTTACTCTGCGTCAGTAGCAAAAGGTGTGTAGTGAGAGTGTAGCACCATTAGTTTTACTGCATGTATTCTTTTTTGAATATAGGAAGTGAGACAGTTAATGAAATAATGGCCCACTAGAAATCCTAGCATAATGAGGACAAGTGGACTTGCAGGAGTAGTGATTAAGGTAGTTAGTCATGGAGGCCATGAATACAGGCTTTTGTACCAGTTTGTACTTTTTTTTCTGAGTTCTTCTCATTCCTGTAGCCTCTTTCCGACTAATGAGAGGCTTTCCTTTATCACTCCTGAGTGGTTAGCATAAAAACAGCAGGTTTCACCTCTGGCCATACATTGTCCTCCCTCTTTTAAAAATAATAGATCTAACCCACAACTATTTTGCAGAAGCATTTTGGCCAGAGAGGATAAGGAATTTTCGAGATGACTAACTGATTTTTCTAACATTTTTAGGTCTAAGTCAACTTGAGTGGATAAGGTGTTAAAATTTTCTTTACAGTGATCATGGCTGCCATTCCCAAGGCTGCTGAACCCCCGACCCCTAGGCTGATCATAATGGGAATGAGAATAGGAACTCATTTAAACTGACTCATAGTCCTAAAATGCTCGCATCCACCATCACCTGAATACCAGTATACCTGTGGGATGATACGCACCAGGATGCAAACGACTAGGTCTTTTTCAGTCTTGGATTGTGACAAGGTTTGGGGGGAGAGACAAGGGGAGATTCCTTGGGTACAGGTGAACCAGATGCCATTGGGGCTTTCCAATAATAGAATTCACCAGTTTTGTCAGAGAAAACAGCTGATGAACATTGGGTCCTAGGAAGGTTGCATTGATTTTGCTTGAGGAGGGGTTGAAACAGGTACCGTTACCTTGTAAGTCCCCCAGAGTTAGAATTGGCTTATGACCTCACTTACATAAACTTTGGCCCTCGTTTACTGATAACTTTTGTACATACATGATGTATTGGGGATAGTGCTTCCATCTGCTCCTATTCCATTGTAACAAGGGGGTGGGGGGTTTAGGCACAACCAGCAATCGTTGGTGGCATTTGGCTGGTTCTCATTTAAGACAGTGATGACAGAGTACAACATTGACAACAAGGGGGTTCTGGGGGGTTTTTGCTTAGGTGTCCTTAAGGGTCCTGGTTTTCTTTTGGGTAGATTTACCGGTTCTGGGTTAAGGACAATGTCCCAGTTGGGGCCCACTGGATTGGGTGCAGGGGTTTTTAGAATACCCTGTGGGATTGTATACTCAGCTCCAGGATCTTGACCAACATATAGTCTGAAGCCCCATGTTTTGCCTCCTACCCAGATATTATTGATACAGATGTGAATGGGGTTTCCGGAACCTATGGTTGGGTTCTGAGGCTTTCCTCCCCTGAAGAGGCTGATCGCAGTATTTCTGGAACTCCATGGGGCCAAGGTTTCACAAGCCCATTGAGCACAGTGGTACTGTCCTTGAGTATGGCATTCTCGGGTCCCCTCTGCAGGGCAGGTATAGTGTATGGAGGTCAAGGAAGCCTGTGTAGCCTGTGCAAGCCCGTGAAGTACAGGAACACTCTGATGTCTGTGAGAATGTAGAGACCTGTGGAATCCATGGAGCTGATGGTGGCCATGGAGACTGTGAAACCCGTGGAAGTTTGTGGAGTCAGTGCAGGCCTAAGGAACCAGTTGAGTACATAGTGTCTGTTCATTACTGGG
>JAKSZT010000442.1:0-28177 GCA_026826555.1 Tolypeutes matacus
TATATATATATATATACATATATTTTAAGAGGTGCTTAGATTACCTAAAATATTACACGGAACCCACTGGGATTCCCATGTTGCCCACCTCCCACACCTCCCACCACATCCAACACAAACATCTCCCACAGTGTGGCCCACCAACCTCAATGAACTTACACATCCTGGAGCCTTGCCACCAACCATAGACCACAGTTCACACTGTAGGCCACACTCTCTCACACTCAGTTATGAGTGGTGTGTGCTGATTTAAAATGGCCTGCATCCATTGGCACAATGGTACTCAGGACAACCTCCAAATCGCAAAGAAGCCCCTGTATTTCAACTGCTCATCCCCTCCCTACCCAAAAACTGTCAAGTGGCCACTGGCTCCACCTCACTGTTATAATTTCTTCCATTGCTAGATTCACAATATGTTTACAACAGAATACCATCAAGTCCACTATAGTCCATAGTTCTTCCCACAATCCAGAGGCGACTGGGATGGTGATGTCCACTCCACCTCCAAGTGAGAGAGGGCTTATATCCCATGGATATGGTGTGTGGGATGATCCTGCCTGCAGATTCAACTTTAACAGCTCCTGAACTACAGTGGCCTGCTTTCTACTTCACTCCAATTTTCATTATTATTTCAAGTCATAAATGATCCTTTCGTAATTAGGTGAAATACTTCTGCTTTCAAATATTTTAAGAAGTTAGAATATTTATATTCTTAAGTTGTTACCAATATTTTTCTCATATGTGTGATAGGGTGTGTGATGGATGAAATGAGAATGCATGTATTTACAAATAGGAATTTGTACCCAAAAGTATCTGCAAAACAGATAATACTGAACAAGGGGGAATGCGGGTTGAGGCTAGAGAAGACTGTTTGCCATAACAGACATAAATTATTTTTGTACTCTTTGCAGGGATAATTTGGTTATAATTTTGGTTATAATTTAAAATAAATTTTGAAAATAGTACACAATGAAATTATACAAAGTGGTTGAATTGAAGATATTAATTTGTATCTGCAACATTACTGTGTGGGGCATTTCCCCTCACCCTTTGCATAAAGGCAAAGTGCTCACTTCCCTCAGCACCCTCCCCAGATGCCTGGTCACGTTGAGGCCTCACTCAAGAAGAGTGAGCATGGAGCACAAGGAGCATGGATGTGACCATGTGAAGGCCACACCACTCTCTACATGTGTCCAGTTAGAGGGTTGTTAGCACCACAGGACAAGATGGACTTCCTGCTGCTTAATCCACAGTGAAGACCTGCTAGAGGGACTCACATAACTAACTGAGGCTGTGAGTGCTGAGCAGGACTCTCTCCCTTTCCTCTTTGCTGATCAAGAACCTATGATGATGGTTTTCATTGGGGCTCTGAGAGTTTGGTTCCCAAACAGAACATTCCCTCTCTGGCTTGGGGGAACTGGAGTGAACACGTGTTACATTCAAGCTTCTTCGGTTGTTCAATAGGTCTTCTCATCTAACTGCTTGGTTATCTTCTGGGATTGAAGAGGTCTGCATCATTTTCACCTCTGTTAAAAATGTGTTGAAAATTTAATATTTAATTAGTCTGAGAACTTTTGACATCTGTACCCTCTGAGGTTTTCTGCAAAATCGCAATACCTCAAAATCTCACATCTGTTCTTGTCAGCACTAGGTCCCAGGAATTTCTGGGTTTCCCATACTATTTATTAGTGTCACTAGCCTAATGTTAGTCATTCCGGTGGTGTTATTGCTAAAGCTAATGCTGTGGACATTCACATAATAAATGAGGGAATCTGAGTTCCTAGCCTGGAGAGCTCTGCCACAGTCTCCAAGGGAGCAACAATAGTCCTCTGAGTGCAGGGACAGTGTCTGTCAAAAATACCAGATGGCTTCACAGCTGAATTCTACAAAATATTCTGGAAAGAGCTAACACCAATTCTACTTAAGCTCTTCCAAAATCTAGAAGTAGAAGGAATATTCCCTAACTCATTCTATGATGCCAACATTATCCTAATACCAAAACCAAATAAATATACCACAAGAAAGGAAAATTAGAGAGCAATTTCTCTAATGAACCTAGATGCTAAAATCCTTAACAAAATACTTGCTAATCGCATTCAACAACATATCAAAAGGATTATACACGATGACCAAATGGGTTTCATCCAGGGTATGCAAGAATGGTTCAATATAAGAAAATCAATCAATGTAATACACCACATAAACAGATTGAAAGAAAAAAAAAATCACATGATCATCTCTATAGATGCAGAAAAAGCATACAACAAAATACAGCACTCTCTCCTCATAAAAACATTACAAAAGATAGGAGTAAAAGGAAACTTACTGAATATGATAAAGGGTATATATGGAAAACACAAAGCTAACATCATTTTCAACGGTGAAATCCTAAAAGCTTTCCCTCTGACATCGGGAACTAGACTAGGATGCCCAGTATCACCACTCCTATTGAACATTGTCTCAGAAGTACTTGCGCAAGTACTGAGGAATTAAAAGGTCATAAAAGGCATCCAGATTGGAAAAGAAGAAGTAAAAATTTCATTATTTGCAGATGGCATGAGCTTATATATAGAAAGCCCTGAGAAATCTACAAGTCTTCTAGAACTTATTAAGGAGTTCAGTAATGTTGCAGGCTATAAAATCAAAGCTCAAAAATCAATAGCATTTCTGTACACCAATAACGAGCAAACTGAGGAGGAAATCAGGAAAAAAATACCATTTACAATATTAACTAAAAGAATCAAATAACTAGGGATAAATTTAACTAAAGATGTAAAGGACTTATATACAGAAAACTACACAACACTGTTAAAGGAAATCAAAGAAGACTTAAATAAATGGAAAATATTCCCTGTTCATGGATAGGAAGAATAAACACCATTAACACGTCTATCCTACCCAAACTAATCTACAGATTCAATGCAATCCCAATAAAAGTCAATACCGTATTTTTTAAGGAACTGGAAAAACTAACCACAAAATATATTTGGAGAGGCAAGAGGCCCCGAATTGCCAAAGATATATTGAAAAAGAAAAATGAAGTTGGAGGTATCACACTACCTGACTTTAAAACATACTACAAAGCTACAGTGATCAAAACTGCATGGTACTGGCACAAGGATAGACCTACTGAACAATGGAACTGAATTGAGAGTTCTGATATAGATCCTCACATATAGTGTTATCTGATATTTGACAAGGTCATGAAGCCCACTCAGTTGGGAAAGAATGGCCTCTTTAACAATTGGTGCTTGGAGAACTGGATATCCATATCCAAAAGAATGAGAGAAGAATACCATCTCACACCTTATACAAAAATCAACTCAAGATGGACCAAAGATCTAATTATAAGAGACAAAACCATAAAAACCTTGGAAGAAAATGTAGGGAAGCATCTACAGGACCTTGTAATAAGAAATGCTTTCATGAACTTCACAGAAAAGCACGAGCAGCAAGAGAAAAAAATAGATGAATGGGATCTCATCAAAATGAAAAATTTCTGCACCTCAAAGGATGTTATTCAGAAAATAAAAAGGCAGCCTATCCAATGGGAGAAAATATTTGGCAACCATATATCTGATAGGAGCCCAGTATCCTGCTTATATATAGAAATCGTGCACCTTGAAAATAAAAAGACAAACAACCCATTTAAAAAATGGACAAGTGACCTGAAAAGACACTTCTCCAAGGAAGAAACACAATTGGATAAAAAGCACATGAAAAACTGCTCAACATCACTTGATGTCAGGGAAATGCAAATCAAGACTACAATGAGATACCATCTTACACTCATCAGAATGGCAGCTATTAAAAAAACAACAGACACTAAATGTTGGAGAGGATGTGGAGGAATGGGAACCCTCGTCCACTGCTGGTGAGACTGCGGTATGGTCCAGCCACTGTGGAGGACAGTTTGGCGGTACCTCAGAAAACTAACAATAGATCTTCCATATTATCCAGCAATTCCACTGCTGGGTATATACCCAGAAGGACTGAAAGCAAAGACACAAACAGATATATGCACACCAATGTTCACAGCGGCATTGTTCACCATTGCCAAAAGTTGGAATCTGTCTCGGTGCCCATCAACAGACTAATGGATAAGCAAAATGTGGTACATACATACAGTGGAATATTACTCAGCTTTAAGAAAGAATAAAGTGCTAACACATGGAATAACATGGATGAATATTGAAGACCTTATGTGGAGTGAAGCAAGCCAGGCACTGAAGGATGTACTGTATATGACTTCACTTATCTGAAATGAGGAAAGTGAGCAGTCTCTGAGAACTATTTTCTGAAAGATAGGTTAACAAGGGAGAGTAAGAGAAGAGCAGACTTTGAGCCAACACCCATATGGACATAATCTATGATAAAGGGATAGAGTGTGGTTGCATGTTGGAGGTTGGGGCAGATGGGTGGTGGTGTTCCAGGGTATGGTTGTGCTGCGCTGGTGGGTGGGTGGATTAGGAAGGGCAGGTTCAAATTCCCATTGCATGTAACTGTGAATCTTGACAATCCATGGGTCGGGATAGGGTGGTTTCATGTGCCCTGGGGGGCTGGGGGGGAGCGAACAGTCAAGATCTAATTTTGTGTTTGGTGGTCATGGGAAAGGTTTTTCTTCACCTTACAGTAATGGACACAGGACATGGTAAATATCATCAAAATTATTAAACTGTATCATCTAAATTGTAAAATTTACTGTAAATCATTGACAATGTTTAGTTGCTATATTTTGTTATCTGTATAACAGTTATAAAAATGCTAACATCTAAAAAAGAAAAGGGGGGTTTAATATGGGGAGGGGAAGGGGGCTGGTCTTGTATCTGGGAGTCTCCGGTACTCCATATGTGAGTTTGCTATGACCTAAAACGTCTTTGAAAATTCAATAAAAATTTTGGAGACAATGGGGATTGAGAGGGGGAAGATATCATGGCACACTGGACATCCGATAACACAATGATAAAAGGGAAAAAAATGAATATATATATATATATTTAAAGGCATTTCTTTTGCTTTTTTCCCCATTTTTTGAATGTTCCAATCCACTAATTATATTTTGTTTTGTTTTTTTTCCCTGAATTTCCTTATGTTTGTCTCTTGCATGTAAGTTTATCATTGTTGTTTCTTTTACCTATGGTAATAAAAGTTTCATTGAAATTTTCTCCTGGGAGTCATTATTTACACGAAGCGTACCACTTCAAGTTCTTCTTGGACCATTCTAGGGAACAATGCAATGGTTGTCAGCACAAAATTTTGCTAAATGACGGCCACACCCAAAGTACAGCCACTGATTCATGAGTTCCCATTTCTCCCAGACTTGGGAGACCCACCCTGATCCCTGTGCCTGGGGTTAATGACCTTGTTTGAATCTTGTATGGACCCCAGAATAGTATGTTCCTACTAACCCATTGCTGTTTGTGTAAGCCTTTTGTATGTAGAACAGTTTGGTTAGATTCAGATAAGGGTCTTTTTGATTAGTCACTTTTTGTAAGATTGCTTTCATTTAGTTAACATTCTCTGATTAGATTTCAGGCACAAGGATGGACGCAATCATTGTTCTGAAGTCCTACATACATGGACCACACAGAGAAAGAGTGCTCTCATGTTTACCCTGCCATATGAGAGGTGTCTCCCGGATATCCTACAAGTGTGGAGAGACACAGAAACCCTGAGAGGCTGATGGAGAGGCCAGAGGTGGGAGAAATGGGACATCTTGAAACAGAAGACATCCAGGTCAGAGGAGAAGGGAGAGGTGTCATCAATTGCATCTGAAGGCCCACTGCTGACCTCAGTGAGAAAGTGAGTTTCGAGGAGAAGGCAGAGAGAGAAAGGCAGGCCCAACATTTTGCCTTGGCATGAGTCCAGCAGCTGACCCTTGTTAAGACAGCATTTTAAATGATGATTGGATTTTGACATTTTTACAGCCACAGAACTGTAAGCTTTAACCCTAATAAATTCCAGTAAAGGCCAAACAGTTTCTGGTATTTTGCTTTGGCAGCGCTTGGCAAAATCAAAGAGCTAAGGACAAAGGTTTGGAGAGCTGCCCTGTTCCCAAATGGCACTGTGATGCTGCTGCCAGGGAATTCACCTGTAAACTGTGGGTGTCTCCACACTATGCAGGAATGTTTACTGGTAAGATGGATGGGGAAGTGCTCTTGTTCAGCAAGACCTGCAAGATAGGGAGTCAGGCAGGGGATTCACATGGTTCAGGGACTAATATAAAGTCACAGATGCCCCAGTATGATGTACCTGCCTCAGGCAGGTGTGGGCCAGGTGTACAGGGTGAGATTAAATCATGGGACCTGGGCATTGGTGCACAGAGGAGTCAGGGCACAGACAGGAGACTACCTGCTCCTGCTTCTTTTGCCATTCCCTCCTTCCCTTGGCCTCCAGCGTTGACCCTCTGAGGAGGCTGCTCTTACTGTACCCCTCCTGGTTTTCAGGCACAGACTCATGTCTCCTACTTCCAGTTCTATGTTCACCTTCTCCAATCTGGGGGCAGGTAAGAAAGAGCAATGCCAAGATGAAAAAAGTTGATGACAGGATCGAAATGTCAAAATTCACAGTACAGCATTGGATACAGCAATAACATCACTAGAATGAGCAACATTAGGCGAGTGACTCTAATGAATAGTACAGAAATCCCAGAAAGTTCTGGACCTAGGGCTGACAAGAATAGAAGTAAGGTTATGAGAGAGAGCAATGTTTGCAGGAAAACTCAGATGGTCCCGATGCCAGATATTTAGGTGATTAATTAAATATAAAAATTTCAACAGATTCCTAACAGTGTTGAAATGATGCAGCCTTCCTCAATCCCAGAAGAGAAAGGAGGTGTTGGATGGGAAGAAACTGATGAACAGTTACTGGAGAAGGTGGAATGTAACACGTGTTCACTGCAGTTCCCCCAATCCAGAGAGGGAATGTCCTTTTTTGGAACCAATCTCTCAGTGCCCCAATGAAAACCATCATCATATGTTCTATGACCACAAAGGAGGACAGGGAGAAAGCCCTGCTCAGCACTCACAGCCTCAGGTAGTGATGTGAGTCACTCCGGCCGGTCTTCACTGGGGAGTAAGCAGCAGGAAGACCGTCTTTTCCTTTGGTGTTAACAGCCCTCTAACCAGACACGTGTAGAGAGCAGTGTGCCCTTCACAGAGTCATGTCCATGCTCCTTGTGCTCTGTGCTCACTTTTGCTGAGGGTGGCCTCCACCAATCCAGGCAGAGAGGAAGGTGCCCAGGGGAGAGAGCAGATTTCCTTTATGGGTAACTGTATTTGCAAAGGGTTAGGAGAAGTGACCCCCTCCAGTAACATTGCAGAAATAAATCACCATCATCAAATCAACCACTTTGTATGATTTCATTGTGTACTATTTTCATAATTTCTTTTGAATTATAACCAAATTATCTGTGCCAATAGTGTAAAAATAACTTATGTCTCTTATGGCAAACAATAAAATTCCTTCTCTAGCCTCAATCGCCATTCCTCTTTCTTCAGAATTATCTGCATTGGCAGATTATTTTGGGTACACATTTCTGTTTGTAAATACATGCATTCTCTAGTTTTGTTGATCCCATAGCTTATCACATATGAGAAAAATATTGGAGTACAACATAAAAATATAAATAAATTTTCTAACTTCTTAAAATACTTGAGATTAGACGTATATCGTCTAATTATGAAAGGATAATTTCTGATTTTAAATAATAAAGAAAATTGTAGTTAAGTAAAAAGCAGGCAACTGTAGTTCAGTGGCTGTTAAACTTGAATCCACATCAGAATCAGGTGATAAAACAGAAAAAAATATAAACCATTGGGGTGCCTTAAAAGAAAATGCTACAGGAGAGGGGCAAGATAGCATCAGTTTAGGAAGATACTCACTGAATAGCTCTCTGGGGATGGCCAATTTGGGAAGGGTCCTGCCTAATGTTCTGTGCTTTCGGCATATGGAGTGAGAAGCTTGGGTCACCTAGCAGCGGGCATATCGATGGCGTGGAGTGATCGGTGGAGATTCTTGAGTTTTGAACCTCCCTGTGGGCTCCTCAGATGGCTGAGCCCACCCACAGGGAAAATAGCTGGTTTCAACCATGAGTCCTGCAACCGTGACTCATGCTCCTGGTTTGAGGCACCATAATCTCAGGGAAGGAGGGCTCTGACAGAAGGTGTAGAGGGGTTTAACTTTTGTGGATTTGGCTGCCTGGAAACCCACATAGCCTTGGGGATCACATAAGCTGGCTTGAAGCAGAGCCAGACTTAGGAGAGAGGCGAACCTGCTGAGGAAACCTGATTTACACAACAGAACTTTGACACAGAGGCCTGGCCCCAGAAGGGGTGGAGTCAGACAATTTTGTTACTCTGCCCTGACAAGCATCATAGCTTCACTCCCATGGGGAGGCAGGAAGTGGGAAGGGCTTGATTAGTTTCCATAGCCTATTTAGTGCCCCCTTGGTGAAGGGAGTGATCTAGCAAAGAACAACTTTTGGGGCCCTTATATCGCCAAAAAGAAAAAAAAAAATAGACAGTCAGTTTAAAAAATGAATTCCTGCTCTTAATTTAGTTTAATACTGAAAATGTGCCTCAAAACCTTCAGAGAGAATCCAGAAGGGAAATTGAAAAACACAAGTAGGCTGAGAGGATCGGCAAGGACACTAGAAGTAACACTTCATCCATAGCTTTGTTTGCTTGCTATTTTGGTTGTTTGGTGTTTCTCTGTTTTTTTTTTTCATTGTCTCTTGATTTTCTTTACTCTTTTCTTTTCCTTTTCTGTTTTCCTTCATTTTTTAAAAAAAATTACGTGTTCCTAGCTTACCTCTTATTTGCTGTTCTTCTTCTTCAGTGATTTCCTATGCTCTCTCTTATTGATATTGTACCCCAAGCTATCTCTTATCCTTCCTTCAGCTCTCTGCCTTCTGCTTTCTGTTGAGATTCTTAGACACTATGCTTTTTCATTAGCCCACAATGTAAGGGGACCATTTTTTTTCTATCTATTTTGTTTTCTTCTTATTTTATAAATATTAGCTTTTTCCTTTTAGCCTTGTATTTACTCTTCCTTTCCCTCCTCATCATTCTATCTTTCTAAATCATTATATGTATATTCCTTTATTTGGTTCCCCAGCCCATTGTAGGTACTCCACTTTTTTTTTCATGTAACAGTACACTGCCTACACAAGTTAATATTCATTTCACTAAGCCCTATTTGGCCCCTCTTCTAAGTTTTATCAATATTACTATTATCCGTCTTCCTTTCTCACATCTTTCAATTCCTCTGGAACTAATTTTTTGCCTTCAACGTAATATAGAAAGAAGCAAGGAAACAAAATAAGAAGCCAAAGAGTCAAAGAGAAAACACACACACAGAGACACCAACTAAATAAAACTCGAGAGGGCAGAGAGAAGTTAATCAACTGAATAAGCCCAGCAAGATAAAATGATGACTCGAGGGCAACAAAAAATTACAAACCACCCTGAGAAACAGGAAGACATGGACCAATCCAATGAATAAACTACAAACCAGGAATATATGCAGAATATCGAACAACTAAACAAAGATCCCCAAATATATATCATGAAACAACTTAATGAAGTGAAGGAAGACATTAAGAACATAGAGAAGACACTGGGAGAACATACTGAAGAAATTAGAAACATGCCCCAAAAGAAAACAGATATGATGGTGATCAATGGCACAATCCAAGAAATCAAAAGGATGATGGATTCACATACCAGCAGATTTGAACCGGCAGAAGAAAGAATTAGTGATGTGGAAGACAATACAGCTGAAATCATGCAGATAGTAGAACAGATAGACAAAAAATATATAAAATATCCAACAGAGACTCAAGGATTTAACTGACAACCAAAAACACACAAACATACACATTATGGGCATCCAAGAAGGAGAAGAGAAGAGAAAGGGAATAGCAGGGGTGTTGAAGGCAATAACGGTTAAAATCCTCCCAACTCTATCGAGAGAGATGGATGTGCAGATACAGAAAGCAAATTGAACCCCAAACAGTATAAATCCCAACAAGCCAACTTCAAGACATATACTCGTCAAAAATCCAATGCTCAAGACAAAGAGAACACACTCAAGGCAGCAAGAGAAAAGAGAACCATCACATAAAATGGACGCACAATAGGAATAAGTGCTGATTTTCATCTGAAACCATGGAGGAAAGAAGACAGTGGTACGACATAGTCAAAGTACTAAAAGAAAATAACTTCCAGCCATGAATTCTGTATCCCCCAAACTGACATCCAAAAATAATGGAGAGTTCAAAACATTCACAAATAAACAGAAATTAAGAGAGTTTGTCAATAAGAAACTGGCACTTCAAGATATACTAAAGGAAGTTCTACAAGTTGAAAGAAAAATCAGGAGTTAAGAGAGTTTAAAATCAACTAAAAAGACAAAAACAGAAATCAAACAACATATGACATATATTGATCCAAAGAAAATATGGCTGAAGTAAGAAATTCATTGTGAGGAATAACACTGAATGTTAATGGATTAAATTCACCACTCAAGAGAGACAGGTTGGCAGAATGGATAAAAAAATATCATCCATCTATATGCTGTCTACAAGAAACCCACCTTCGACCCAGGGATTCAAGGAGGCCGAAAGTAAATGTGTGGAAAACAATTTTACAAGCTCATAATAGCCATAAAAGGGCAGGATTCTGATTCTAATATCAGACAAAATAGACTTTAAATGCAAAACTATTGTAAGAGACAAAGATGGACACTATAGATTAGTAAATGGGGTAATCTCTCAAGAAGAAAGAACAATCATAAACATTTAAACACCTAATCGGGGTGCCTTAAAATTCATGAGGCAAACTCTGGAAAAGCTAAGTGGAGAAATAAATGAATCTACAATCATAGCAGGGGACTTTAAAACACCATTAACATCATTAAACAGAACATCAGGACAGAGAATCAACAAAGAAACAAAGACTCTCAACAATACATTACAGGACCTGGACTTTATAGACCTATACAGAAAAATATACCCAAATACATCAGGATTTACATTCTTCTTGAGTTTCTCTCCAATATGAGTTTTTTTCATGTTCTTTGAGATCTGATTTGTACCTAAATGCTTTTCACATGCCCTACATGCATACGGTTTCTTTGCAGTAGGAAATCCCTTGTATCTGAGATTTGACATTTGAATTAAAGTTTTCCCAAATATCTATGATTTCTCTTCAGTAAGAATTTTCTGATGAATAAAGAGGTTTTTCTCAGGTTGAAAACTTTCCCACATGTATGACATTTCTAAATTTGTTCGTGTGTAGCTTTTAAAATAGGAGTAAAAAATGATAGTAAATAGCAGCCTACATTCAGGACACTCTTATGGTTTATCCCTAGTTTGAATTTTCCCATATTCCATGAGGTTTTGTTTCTGATTGAATCATTCCCATATTGATTACAATACTAACTAATGTATGAATATTTCATGCTGAGTGAGATTTAATTCCTGGCTGAAAGATTTCCAGTATACCTTACATACACAGGGTCTTACTCCTGCATGCTTCTTTGTTATTGACTTTGTTATGAAATCCCAAATGGTTTCTCTGAAGGACTAATTCTCAAGTATTTCATGACGTTAAATTTCCAAGAAAACTTCACACTCATTACACTTAAAGGGGAGGACTACAAATGGGCAAACTGGCAAGCATGATGCAAATTCCTTCCCAGTTAAGTTACATTCATAGAAGTGTTATTTTGAGGAAACAAACCTTGTTGCCACAGAAAAGATCTTCCCAACTTCCTTACATTCCCTGCCTTCATATTAAATCTGTACTGCTGTGGAAGTGGATATAGCTTCACACACAAGCCTTTTGTTATGTGGTTCTTTCTGCTTCTTAATGTCCTATGCTTCTTCATAGTTTGTAGGGTGCAGCAAAAGCAATGCCTACAGGGAAATTTATAGCATTAAATGCTTTCATTAGAAAAGGGGAAAGATCCAATATCAATCATCTAAGTGTCCAATTTGGGAAGTGCAACAATGTTTCCTTTTTATTTGTCTCATCCTTTATGGCTCTTCTTGCTTCAAATGGGCATCACATACAGTTTGGTGACTTCATAACTTGGAAATGAGGAAGTGATACAGCACAGGATTAATGATGGTGACAAAACAACACCACATAAATAAACCCTGGAACATTCAGGCTTTTGGAGGATAAGAAAGGCGCAGCTTCCAAAGATGCACGAGTAAGGTGGCCCCAGAACAAAGGCCAAAATGGCAACCCATGAAATCCTAAACATTTTGTTTGGGACTGTCTATTTTTATTGTTTTTTTTTTCCTTCTATTTATGTGGATGAGATGCAGTATTTAATATTCTATAAAGTTTACCAGGGAAATTATAACACTTTTGCTTGCCTTCCCAAATCCACACTTATTATTTGTTATTGACTTGTGAAATAATGTATTTTAAAACATTTTATATCATGTATTAGTCAGCCAAAGGGGTGCTGATGCAAAACGCCAGAAATCTCTTGGTCATTATAAAGCGTATTTATTTGGTGTAGAAGCTTCCCATAACCTGGCCATAAAGCATAACTTTCTTCCTTAACCAGTCTGTTACCCTGACTTTGACCTAGACATCTGCTGACGTTTGCCAGGTTTCAGGTTTATTGTGTTCCTCTCTTCCCAGGGCTATGTTTCTCCCTGGGCTCAGCTCCTCTGTTTCTTCCTCAAGGCCAGCTGTAGTCTATGAGGCTCTCTAAGCTTTGCCTCTCTCCACAAGGCCAGCTGTGAGCTGTCAGGTGAATGGCTTGTCTCTTTTCCCCCGGGCCTCCTGTCCTTGCTCATCAGAACTCCATCATCAAAAACTACTCCAATTCTGTCCATTGCCATGTCTTTTTATGTTTGAGGCCCCACCCACTAATAGGTGGGCCTCAAGCACTCTACGGACTGTGTCCCAGTCAATGCCCTTATCATAACTTAATCATGCCCATATTAATAGACCAGTTTACAAGCATCATCCCTTAAACATTATTGGAATTCATAAAAATATCAAACTTCTACATATCCAGTTACCCATCTTATGCTCTATATTATTTTATGGTGTATTTGAACACTTTATTGATGTCCTAGGCCATGGATATTATTATTACCTTATCCATTCAATAGTCATTTAGGAAGATGAAGGAAAAATATTTAAAAATATCTTAAGTTGAACATTGGTTATTTTTTTTTAATGCATATATGTTCATTTGCTTACAAAATGTTGTTTCTCTCCATGCTTACATGAACCAGCCCACTGTGGGACAGTTAATTACATGTATTGAGTGGTTGAGGGTTGAGTCTTTTTTAAAATTAATTAATTTAATTAAACTAAAAAAAATAGTCATTTAGGTATATGAATTTAATTAACAGATATTGTTCTTTAATCCATCCTGAATCTTGACTCTTCTGAGGATATTTTTTTCTGCCTGAAGAATATTCTTTTACATTTTTTTAAAAGTGAGTTACTTCTAGCCTACTTTATTAGATTTTACTCATCTGTAAAAGTATTTATTTCACTTCTTCCTGAAGCATTGAGATGAATTAAATCTCAGGCCATCTACGATCTCCACTGCTTTTGAGAGCACACTTAGTGTTGAACTTCTCCATTCTGTTGTAAATGTAATCAGTTCTTTAGGGAAGAAATTAGGGGCTTTCAGTTTTACACCCTGCTTCCTGCCCCCCCCCCCGGAAAATCTGTGTGCTGTGGCTCTGGGGATGGGAATGATTGCACACCTCTGAGTTACACACCTGGTTTTGGAGCTAAGATTTGGTGGAGAAAGCACAGTATATTGCATTCTTCTTGGGACCTTTCTGGGGACCAGTGCAATTGTGGTGAGCACCCGGTTTTGCTCAATGATTGCCACACCCAAAGTACAGCCTCAGCTCAGGAGTTCCCATTTCTCCTGGACTTTGGAGACCCGTCCTGATCCCTGTGACCTGGGTTAATGTCACTGTTTGAGTCTTGTGTGGACCCCAGAGAAGTATGTTCTTACTAACCTCTTACTGTGTGTGTAAGCCTTTTGTATGTAGGAAATTTTGGTTAGACTCAGATAAGGGAACTTTCAAGTAGGGCAAATTTTATTAGAATGCTTTAGTTTAGTTAAGGGCGTCTGATTAGATTTCAGGCACCAGGATGGGCCCAATCATTGTGCATAAACCTACATACGTGGAACACACAGACAAGTGTGCTGCCATGTTTACCCTGCCATGTGGAAGAGGGATCCAAGATCTCCTAGAGCTATGGAGAGACACAGAAACCTGAGATGCTGAGGGAGAAGCCAGAGGTTGTAGTCATGGAGCAGCTTGAAGCTGAAGGCATCCAGTCCAGAGAAGGGAGAGGTGTTAGCAATTGTGGCAGATGGCCCACTGCTGAGGTCTGGGAGAAAGTGAGTTTGGAGGAGAAGGCAGAGAGAGTCAGGCAGGCACAACATTTTACCCTGGCAGGATTCCCGCAGCAGCTGACCCTTGCTAAGACAGGATTTTAGACCATGACTTGATTTGGACATTTTCACAGCCTCAGAACTGTAAGCTTCAAACCTAATAAATTCCAATAAAAGCAAACCTTCTTCTGGTATTTTGCATTGGCGGCACTGGGGAAACTCAAACACCGAGGACACAGATTTAGAGAGCTGCCCTGTTCCCAATCAGCAGTGTGATGCTGAGGCTCAGTGATTTCACATGTAAACTGTGGGTATCTCCAGACTAGGCAGGATTGAGTAGGGGTAAGATGGAGGGGGAAGTGCTCTTGGCCAGGAAGTCCTGCAAGACAGAGAGTCAGGCAGTGGTGTTACAGGGTTTGGGGACTAGTGTAATGACACAGATGCCCAAATATAATGTACCTTCCTCACACAGGGGTTGGCCAGGTGGGCCGAGGCAGATAAAAGTATGCGACCTTGGGTCTGGTGCAGCAGAGAAATCAGGGCACACAGAGGAGTCTCCCTGTTCCTGCTCCTTTTGCCTTTCCCTCCTTCCCTTGGTCTCCAATCTGGACCCTCTGAGGAGGCTGCTCTTACTGCGAGTTCTGAGCAGGGCTTTCTCCTGGTCCTCCTTTGTGCATCCACAACCTATGATGATGGTTTTAATTGGGGCTCTAAGATTTTGGTTCCCCAAAAACAGTCCTTCTATGGCTTGGAGAATTGGAGTGAACACTGGTTATATTCCTGCTTCTTCAGCTGTTCATCAGCTTCTTCCCATCCAATACTTCCGTTCTCTTCTGGGATTGAAGAGGTCTACATAATTTTGAACTCTGTTCAAACCCAGGGGTTCCCATGTAATATTTTGGGTATCTAAGCACCTCTTAAAATATATTTATATGTATATACATAAATAACATTCTTGTAAGCAAATGCACATATATGCATATATATTTATATATCATTTTGCAAATGTTGGTATGTATTGTGAAAATCTTGATTTTTACCCACAATAAAAAAAATATGATGAAAATTTTATATTTAATTAGTCTGAGAAATATCTGCCATCTGGACTCTCTGAGGTTTTCTGCAAACATGGCTCTATCTCACAACTTTACTTCTATTCTTGTCTGCCCTAGTTCCAAGGAATTTCTGAGATTCCCTTAGTATTTATTAAGGTCATTGGCCTAATCTTCCTCATTCTGGTGATGTTATTTCTGTACCCAATGCTGTAACATGAATTTTGATATTTCCTTCCTGGCACCAACAGTTTTCATCATGGTATTGCCCTTTTAAGCTGCCCCAAGATTGGATAAGGTGAATGTGCAACTGGAAGCAGGAGACCTGAGTCTGTGCCTGAGACTCAGGAAGGGTACAGTAAGAGCAGCCTCCTCAGAGGGTTAACCAAGGAGGCCAAGGGAAGGAGGTAAGGGCAAAAGGAGAAGGAGGAGAAAGTTAACTGTATGTGCCCTGACTCCTCTGCTGCACCTGATCAGAGGTCCCATGCATTTATCTGCACCAGTCCACCTGGCCAATCACTATCTGAGGCAGGTACATCATACTGAGGCCTATGTGACTTTAGACTAGTCCCCAAACCATGTGACTCCCCTGCCTGACTCTTGTCTTGTATGCCAGCTGGTGAAGACCACTTTTTCCTCTGTCTTACCAGTACTCATTCCTGCCTAGTCTGGAGACACCCACAGTTTACAAGTGACTAAACTGGGAAGCATCATCACAATGCCATTTGGGAACAGGTCAGCTATTCAACACGGTGCCGCTAAGTGTGTGAGGTTGCCAAGTGCTGCCAATGCAAAATACCAGAAATAAGTTGGCTTTTACTGGAATTTATTAAGGTAAAAGCTTACAGTTCTGAGGCTGTCAAAATGTCCAAATCAAGGCATCAGTGGACTGTAATACACCATTATCATCATTAGACAGAACATCAGGACAGAGAATCAACAAAGAAAAAAATACTCTCAACAATACATTAGAGGACTTGGACTTAACAGATATATACAGACCAATAAACCAAAATACATCAGGATTTACATTCTTCTCGAGTGTACATGGATCACACTCCAAGATAGACCAAAACCTAAGCCACAGAAAAACTCTCAATGAATTCAGAAAGATTGAGATTATACAAAGTAATTTCTCTGATCACAAAGGAATTAAATGGGGAATCACAAAGGGCCAGAGAAACAAGTTATGCACAAGGATATGGAAGTTAAACCACACAGTCTTAGAAAAACTGTGGGTCAAGGAGGAAATCTCAAAAGAAAACAGTAACTACCTTGAAACTAAAGAAAATGCAACACAATTTATCATAACCTATGGGATGCAGCCAAATTTGTCCTGAGACTGAATTTCATAGACATGAATACATATATTAAAAAAGAAGAAATCTAAAATTGAAGACCGAACTTCACACATGGAGGAATTGGAAAAACAAGAACAAACTATAACTAAAGGAAGTAGAATGAAGGAAATAACAAAGATTATAGCAGAACTAAATGAAATAGAGAATAATAAAGCACTAGAAAAATAAACAAAACAAAAAGCTGCTTCTTCGAGATTATCAATAAAATTGACGAACCTTTAGCCAGACTAACAAAGAAAAAGGGAGAAAAGATGCAAATACATAAAATAGAGATCGAGGAAGGGGATATCACTACTGACCCCACAGAAATGAAGAGCATCATAAGAGGAAACTTTGAAAAATTATATGCCAACAAGAATGATGATTTAGAGGAAATGGACAAGTTTCTAGAAACTCACAAACAGCCTACATTTATGAAAGAAGAAATTGATGAACTCAACAGTCCAACTATGGAAAAGAGATAGACTCAGTCATCAAAAACCTCCCTACTAAGAAGAGTCCAGAACCAGATGGCTTCACAGCTGAATTCTATCAAAATTCCAGGAAGATATAATGGCAAATCTTCTTAACCTCCTCCAAAGAATAGAAATAGAAGGAATATTTCCTAAGATATTCTATGATGACAAAATTATCCTAATACCAAAACAAACAAAGATACCACTAGAAAGGAAAATTACAGACCAATTTTTCTAATGATCCTATATGCTAAAATCCTCAAGAAAATACAGGACAATAGCATTCAACAACATATCAAAAGGATTATACACCATGACTAAGTGGGTTTCCTCCAGGTTTGCAAGGATGGTTCATTATAAGAAAATCAGTCAATGTAATACACCACATAAACAAACAGTAAGAAAAAAACACATGATCATCTCTATAGATGCAAAAAAAAAAACATTTATAAATATAGAACTCTTTCTTGATAAAAACCCTGCAACAGATAGGAATAGACAGAAATTTTCTGAATATGGTAAAGGGTATATATGAATAACCCAAAGCTAACTCATCTTCAATGGTGAAATATTAAAAGCCTTCCCTCTGAAATTGGGAAATGACAAGGATGCCCACTATCACCACTCTTATTTAACATTGTCTTAGAAGTACTTGCTTGAGCACTGAGCCAAGTAAAAGGTATAAAAGGCATCCAGATTGGAAAAGAAGAAGTAAAAATTTCATTATTTGCAGATGACGTGATCCTATGTATAGAAAGCCCAGAGAAAGCTACCACAAAGCTTCTGGAACTCATAAAGGAGTTCAGTAATGTTACAGGTTATAAGATCAATGCTCAAAAATCAGTAGCATTTCTGTATACCAATAATGAGCAATTGGAAGGGAACTCAAGAAAAAAATGCCATTTACAATAGCAAGTAAACGAATCTAATAACTAGGAATAAATTTAACTATAGATGTAAAGGACTTATATACAGAAAACTACAGAACACTGCTAAAGGAAATCAAGGAAGACTTTAATGAATGGAAAAATATTCCCTGTTCATGGATAAGAAGACTAAACATCATCAAGATGTCTATCCTACACAAACTACTCTACAAATTTAAATGCAATGTAAAATCAACACTATATTTTTAAGGAACTGGAAAAACTACCTCAAAATATATTTGTATATGTAGGAGACACCAATTGCTAAAGACATATTGAAAAAGAAAAATGAATTTGGAGGTATCACATTACCAAACTTTAAAACATATTACAAAACTACAGTGATCAAAACTGCATGGTATTGGAACAAGGATAGACCTACTGACCAATGGATTCAAATTGATATTTCTGATATAGATCCTCACATATACAGTAATCTGATATTCACAAGGCTACCAGCCCACTCAGTTTGGAGTGAAAGGCCTCTTTATCAAGTGGTGCTTGGAGAACTGGATTTCCATATCCAAAAGAAAGAGAAGAATACCATCTCACACCTTATACAAAAATCAACTCAAGGTGGATCAAAGATGTAAATATAAGAGCCCAAATCATAAAGACCTCGGAAGATAATGTAGGAAAGCATCTACAGGACCATGTAATAGGAAATCGTTTCATGAACTTCACAGCCAAAGCACGAGTAGCAAGAGAAAAAATATATAAATGGGATTTCCTGAAAATGAAAATTTTCTGCACATCAAAGGATGTTATTAAGAAATTAAAGAGGCAGCCTACCAATGGGAGGAAATATTTGGCAACCATATATGTGATAAGAGCCTAATATCCTGCATATATAAAGAAATCCTATGCCTTGAAAATCAAAAGACAAGCAACCCATTAAAAATTGGGCAGGTGAGCTGAAAAGACACTTGTCCAAAAAAGAAATACCAAGGGATAAAAAACACATGAAAAAATGCTCGACATCGCTTGTTATCAGGGAATTGCAAATCAAAACTACAATGATATAACATTTACACCCATCAGAATAGCAGCTATAAAAAAAACAGCAGACTCTAAGTGTTGCAGAGGATGTGGAGGAATAGGAGCCCACATCAATTGCAGGCACGATGGCAAAATTGTCCAGCCACTGCGGAGGACAGTTTGGTGGTTCCTCAGAAAACTAACAATTGATCTTCCCTATGATTCAGCAATTCCACTGCTGGGTAAATACACAGAAGAACTGAAAGCAAAGATATGAACAGATATATGCACACCAATGTTCACAGTGGCATTATTCACCATTGTCAAAAGTTGGAATCAGCCCCGGTGCCCATCAAAAGAAAAATGGATAAGTAAAATGTGGTACATACATACAAGGGAATATTATTCAGCTGTAAGAAGGAATAAAGTGCTAACATATGGAATAACGTGGATGAATCTTGAAGACCTTATGTTGAGTGAAGCAAGCCAGGCATTGAAGGATGAACAGTATATGAACGCACTGATCTGAACTGAGAAAAATGAGCAGTCTCTGAGAACCATTGTCTGAAAGATAGGTTAACAAGGGAGAGAAAGAAAAGAGTAGGTTGTGAACCATCACCCATATGGATATAATCTATGGTAAAGGGATAGAATATAGTTGCATATTGAAGGATAGGACAGATGGGTAGTGATATTATTGGGTTTGGTCACGCAGGGTTGAGAGTTGTTTAGATTAGGAAGGGCAGGTTGGAATACCTAGCACATTTAACTATGAATCATGTCATTCCATGAGTCAAGAGAGGGGAGTGTCCTGTGCCCCAGGGGGATGGGGCAGAAGGAACAGTTAAGATCAAATTGGGTATTTAGTGTTCATGGGAAACGTTTTTCATTACCTTACAGTAATGGACACAGGACATGTTAAATATCATAAAAAATTATTAAACTGTACCGTCTAAACTGTAAACTATATTGTAAACCACTGACAATGTTTAGTTGCTATATTTTAATATCTATATAACAGTTATAACAATGCTAATATCCATTTTAAAAACGCTTTTAATATGGGGTGGGGATGGGAAAGGGAGGTTGCATATGTGGGAGTCTCTAGTATTCCATGTGTGACTTTGCTGTGACTTAAAATTTCTTTGAAAATTAAATATAAATTTCGGAGACACTGGGGAATGAGAGGAGGAAGGTGTCATGGTACACTAGACACCCGATAATACAGTGATAAAGAGAAAAAAGAATATTTTTTTAAAAAGAAAATTTTTATTTTTTGCCATTTCTGAATGACCCAATCCGCTAATTATATTTTATTTTTATTTTTGTTTTTTTTCCTCTGAGTTTCCTTGTTTATATCCCTTGCATTGAAGCTTATCATTATTATTTTATTATCCTATTTATTGTATTTGGTTATTACATTGGCTCCATGATCAAGGAAGGTTAAGAACACACAAAGGGTTACAATGGGTGCTGCAGAGGATCATTGGTGGGTGGTGTCTTGGATGGGGGATTCATGGGAATAAGTTCATCTGAATATACATGAAATATATATGAAATTGTTGAAATGATCAAGGGATGAGGCATGGTCATGGTGTATACACAATCAATCAATAAATGAGGGAATCTGAATTCCCAGCCTGGAAATCTCTGCCATATTCTCCAAGGGGGCCGCATCAGTCCCCTGAGTGCATGAGCAGTTTCTGTCAAAAGAGAATGGCTCACTGATGGGTTCTTGTTATTGATGAATAGCCTTATGAGTCTTTGCTCTTGTAATTGAAATTTAGCTTAATGTTATGGGGTGCCTAAGTGCTGCCACCTGAGAGCTTTCTTGTTGCTCTAATGTGGCCTCTCTAAGCCAAATTTAGGATATGAATGCATTACCCACCCACCAACGTGGGACACGACTCTTAGGGATGAAACTCCATATCAATGAAGGATTAATACCAAGTGCCAACTGACAACATGATTGGAAAAAGACCTTGAATAAAGGGGGAAAATGTAAAGAGAAATAAGTTACTGTGATTAAGAGACTTCAAAGAAAGTCGGGAGGTCATCCTAGAGGTAATGTTTATGCAAACCTCAGTAGGATCTCATAGAACACCAAAGTGGATATCACTCCACACAGAGGTTTTCCTGAGGGCTCTGAAGACGCCCAGGTCCTACATAAGTGGGGATAGCCACAGAGAATGATGCCTTATTAGTGGGCTCTACTTTGGAATCTGTGTGCTCCTGAGAGTGACAGAGTTGGACTCAAATAAGTCCTCCCTGCACATGGTCCATTAGTCCCATCTATTCAAACCTATATGTGATCCTGGAATTCTTAGGTGTACTTCCAGAGACTGGAGCCTCTGATCTACCTATGTGCCAGGTGTACATGGAACCTCGGTGGAGCTACAACTCCTACCCTACAACTCAATTGACTCATGCACATAACCTGGCAAGGAGACAACGATGGGCATCGGCCATCCCAGGGAATGGAGAGGGCCTGCAGCTGCAGGCAGGATAATCCCATCCACTACATCAATGGGATATAAGCCCTCTCACTTGGAGGTCGAGTGGACTTCACCATCCCAGTCGCCTCAGGATTGGGGGAAGAGCTGTGGACTAGAGTGGACTTAATGGTATTATGTTGTAGACATATTGTGATTCAAGCAATGGAAGAAATTATGAGTGAGGTGGAGTCGGTGGCCCCTGGACACTTTTGTGGCAAGGAGGCAAAGGGCAGTTGAAGTACAAGGGAGTGGTTTGGGAATTGGGGGTTGTCCTGAGTGGCATTCCTGCGATGGATGTAGGCCACTTTACATCAGCATATACCATGCAGAATTGTGTGGTAGAGACTGTAGTCTATGATGTGAACTGTGGTCTATGCTTGGTGGGAAGGCCCCAGGATGTGTATATCCATTGGGGGGGGGGTGCCAAACCGATTAAGGATGTTTGTGTGAGATGTTGTTGGATGTGTGGGAGGTGGGGAACATGGGAATACCTGTAATTGCTGTGTAATATTTACATAAACTATGCACCATTTAAAAAAATATATATGTAAAGAAACCGTATTTAGGTAAGCTAATGCACATATATGCATATATATTTTAATATAATTTTATAAATAATAGTATGTATTGTGAAAGTTTTGATTTTTACCCACAATAAAAAAAGAAAAAAAGAAAGAAAATGGTGCAATAATGGGTAGCATTGTTTTTAAAATGGTAATTTTTTAAATGCTGAAGTAGAATGTAATGGATTGAAGAACCAGAGAAAAGAACCAGCATAATTTGAAAGGATTGGAACGCCCATCTTTACATAAAATAAGAGAAATCTCATGTTCTGATGCATGAATCAGTGGTAACAAATTGAACACACATGAGTGTGGGGGAAAGTGTGGGAGGAGTACATCTCAGAACAAACTGCAAGTGCACTTTTCCTAGAGGAGAAAGACATCCTGAATTGTCACAGCCGCTTCCTTAAGAGATTGGCAACCAGTTGCACAGATTGCAGGGGGAGATTATTTGGAGATTCACATTCATTACAAACACAGGGCTTCTCTCCAGTATGAATGTTGTAATGTTTAAGGAGATACTACCTCTGACTGAAGGCTAGTCCACATTCCTTACATATATATTGCTTCCCTCCACTATTAATTTTCTTATGGTCAGTGAGATTTGATTAGCTAATTAAGGCTTTCCTATATTCCTTACAGATATAGGATTTCTCTCCATTTTGTCTTCTCTGGTGTGTAATGAGGCTTGATTTCTCAATGAAAGCTTTCCCATGTCCATCACATTCATAGTGTTTCTCTGCAGTATGTATTCTCAGATGGTTAATGAGGTTTTCCTTCTGGTTGAAGGCTTTTACACATTCATTTTATATATAGGGTTTTTCTCCAGGATGAATACTCTGATGTTTAAGGAACAATTTCTTTTGGGTGAAGGCTTTTCTGCATTCTTTACATTCATTTTGTTTTTGTCCACTATGAATTTTTTCATGTTCTGTGAGATATGACTTGTACCAAAAGGCATTTTCACATGACTATCATGCAGAGGGTTTCTTTGCAATAGGAATTCTCTTGTATCTGAGATTTGACATTTGAATTAAAGCTTTCCCACATATATCTGATTTCTTTTCAGTAAGAATTTTCTTATAAATGAAGAGGTTTTCTGTCAGGTTGAAAACATTCCCACCTGTATTACATTTCTATGCTTGTTACCCTGTATGGCTTTTAAAAAGAGTAGTAAAACATGACTCTAAAGAGCAGATTACATTGGAGACACTCATACAGTTTCTCTCTAGTTTGAATTTTCTCATATTCCATGAGGTTTTCTTTCAGGTGGAAGCATTCCCACGTTCATTACAATACTAACTAATGTGTGAATATTTCATGCTCAATGAGAATTAATGCCTGGCTGAAGGATTTCCAGTATTCCTTAAATACACAGGGTTTTACTCCCACATGTTTCTTTCATGTGACTCTGTCTTCCCGAAATTCATGAATACCAAATTGTTTCTCTGAAGGATTAATTCTCATGTATCACATGAGGTTTAATTTCAAAGAAAACTTCATACTCCTTACACCTAAAGGGGAAGACTATGATGTGGGACAACCTGGCAATACTCATTGTCTTCATTCGTTTTTCCTTACATAGATTCCCTCATGCTTAGGTAAACATGAAACAAATTCCTTCAAAGTGAAGTTACATTCCTAGAGGTATTATTTTGAGGAAACAATGGTGCTGTCAGAGAACATACTTTTTCAACTTTCTTACATTCTCTGCTTTCATCTTAAGTCTGTACTGATGTAGAAGTGGATATAACTTCACTCACAGTCCTTTTGTTACGTGGTTCTTCCTGCTTCTTAAAGTCCTATGCTTCTTCATAGTTTGTGGGGTGCAGTAAAAGCAGTGCTTAGAAGGAAATTTATAGCATTGAATGCATTCATTAGAAAGTAGGACGATCCAATATCAGTCATCTAAGTGTCCAGTTTGGGAAGTGCAACAATATATACTTTCTAAATTTTCTGTCATTCATGGCTCTTCTTGCTTCAAATGAGCATAACATCCAGCTTGGAGACTTCATAACTAGGAAATGGGAAGGTGATACAGGACGTGATTTATCACGGGAACAAAACAATACCCCATTAATCAACCCTGGAAACTTCAGGCTTCTGAAAGATAGGAAAGGTGCACCTTCCAAAGATGCACGAGTGAGTTGTCTCCAGAACAAAGGCCAAAACTGCAAATCAGGAAATCCTGAACACTTCGTTTTTGACTGATTTTTTTTGTTCAATTTCTTTTCTCTTCTATTTATTTGGATGAGATGCACTATTTAATATTCTTTAAAGTTTACTGGGGAAATTATAACACTTTTGCTTGTATTTCCAAATCTGCACTTATTGTTTTTTATTGACTTGCCAAATAATATATTTAAAACATTTTATATAATGTATTAGTCAGCAAAAGGGGAGCTGAAGCAAAATAACATAAACCTCTTGGTCTTCATAAAAGGTATTTATTTGGGGTAGAATCTTACACGTACCAGGCCACAAAGCATACGTTTCTTCCTTCACTAAAGTCTGTTACCCCATCTTGGAGCAATACAGTTGCCAAAATTAGCCTGGGTTCAGTCTTCTTTTGTTCCTCTCTTCCCAGCGCTGAATTTCTGTTTCCTCCACAAGGTCAGCTGTAGACTGTGATGCTCTCTAAGCTATCCCTCTCTCCACAAGGCCAGCTGTGTACTGTCAGGTGAATGGCTTCAATCTTTTCCCCATGGCCTTCTCTCCTTGCTCATCAGAACTCCAACATCAGAAACTACACCTCTGTCCTTTGCCATGTCTTTTTTGTTTGAAACCCCACAAACCAAGTGGCAGGGCTCAACACCCTACTGACTGTGGCCCTTTCAACACCCTTATAAAAACTTAGTCATGCCCAGATTAACAGAACACTTTACAAGCATAATCCAATATCTATTTTTGGAATTCATAATGATATCCATCTGCTACATATCCATTTAGCCATCTTAAACTATATATTATTTTACAGTGTATTTTAAAACTTTATTGATATCCTAGGCCATGGATATTATTATTACTTTATCCATTCAATAGTCATTTAGATATATGAATTTAATTAACAGATATTGTTCCTCAATCCATCCTGAATCTTGAAACTTCTGAGATTATTTTCTTTCTTCCTGAAGAATATTCTTTTACATTTCTTTTTAAGTGAGTTGGTGCTAGCACACTTTATGAGTTTTTACTCATCTTTAAAAGTATTTATTTCAATTCTTCCTGAAGGATTGAGATGATTTTAATATCAGACCCTCTAAGATCCCCATTACTTTTGAGAACACATTTAGGGTTGAATTTCTGCAATCCCTCATAAGTGTAATCAGTTCTTTGGAGAAGAAATTAGGGGCTGGTACACACTGCTTCCTGCCCCCCATTCACCAGGAAAATCTGTGCACTCTGGCTCTGGGAAAGGGAATAATGGCACACCTCTCTGAGTTACACATTTGATTTGGAGAAAAGATTTGGTGGAGAAAGCACAGTATATTGAGTTCTTCATGGGACCATTCTAAGGACCAGTGCAATGGTGGTCAGCTCAACATTTTGCTCAGTGATGGCCACACCCAAAGTACAGTCACTGTTTCATGAGTTCCCATTTCTTCCAGACTTAGGAGATCCCTCCTTAACACGCTGCCCTGGGTTAATGCCCTTGTTTGAGGCTTGAGTTAACACAAGAAACGCATGTTCTTACTAAACCATTGCTGTGTGTGTAAGCCTTTTGTACGTAGTACATTTTGGTTAATTTCAGATAAGGGTCCTTTCGATTAGGTCACTTTTTGTTAGATTGCTTTAGTTCAGTTAAGGACCTCTGATGAGATTTCAGGCACCAGGATGGACCCCAATCATTGTGCTGAAATCCTACATACATGGAACACACAGAGAACAAGTGCTGCTATGTTTACTCTGCTATATGGAAGAGGTCTCTAGGATCTCCTACATCTGTGGAGAGACACAGAAACCCTCAGAGGCTGAGGGAAAGGCCAAGGCTGGAGTCATGGAGCAGCTTGAAACTGAAGATATCCAGGCAAGAGGAGAAGGGAGAGGTGTGAGCAATTGTGTCTGATGGCCCACTGCTGAGCTCTTGGAGAAAGTGGGTTTGGAGGAGAAGGCAGAGAAAGACAGTCAGGCCCCACATTTTGCCTTGACGGAGTGCAGCAGCAGGTGACATTCTTAAGACAGCATTTTTGATGATGCCTTGATTTGGATATTTTCTCAGCCTCAGAACTCTAAGTTTAACCCTAATAAGTTCCAATAAACACCAACCTATTGCTGGTATTTTGCATTGGCCGCACTTGGTAAACTCAAACAGCTAGGGACACAAATTTGGAGAGCTGCACTGTACCAAAATGGCACTGTGATGCTGCTGCCCAGTGAATTCACCTGTAAACTGTGGTTGTCTGCAGACTAGGCAGTAAGGAATTCTGGTAAGATGGAGGAGGAAGTGCTCTTGGGCAGCTAGGCCTGCAAGACAGGGAGTCAGTCAGGGGACTCACATGGTTTGGATTCTAGTATAAGAACACACATGCCCCAGGGTTATGTACCTGACTCAGGCAGTTGGCCAGGTGTGCAGGGTGAGATAAAAGCATGGGACATGGGGTCTGGTGAACAGAGGACTCAGGGTAAAGAGAGGAGACTACCTGTTCCTGTTACTTTTGCCATTCCTTCCTTCCCTTGGCCTCCAGTGTTTACCCTCTGAGGAGGCTGATTTTATTGTGTCCCTCCTTATTCTTAGGCACAGACTCTTCTCTCCTCCTTCCAGTTCTACATTCACCTTCTCCAATCTTGGGGCACCTAAAGAAAGAGCAATGCCAAGATGAAACCTTTTGCTGACAGGAAGGAAATGTCAAAATTCACATTACAGCATTGGCTACAGCAGTAACATCACCAGAATGAGCATCATTAGGACAGTGACCATAATGAATAGTACAGAAACCCCAGAAAGTTCTGGGACCTAGGGCTGACAAGAATAGTAGTGAGGTTATGAGAGAGTGCAATGTTTGAAGAAAACTGCAGAGGGTGCCGATGCCAGATATTTCTCAGACTAATTAAATATTAAATTTTCAACATATTTTTAACAGTGTTGAAATGATGCAGACTTCTTCAATCCCAGAGGAGAATGTAGGGGTTAGATTGGAAGAAGCTGATGAACAACTGAAGAGGCTGGAATGAAACACGTGTTCACTGCAGTTCCCCCAATCCAGAGAGGGAATGTCCTTTTTTGGGACCAAACCCTCAGAACTCCAATGAAAACCATCATCATAGGTTTTGGATCCACAAAGGAGGACAGGGAGAAAGCCCTGCTCAGCACTCAAAGCCTCATTTAGTGATGTGAGTCACTCTGGCCTGTTTTCAATGGGGAGTAAGGAGCATGAAATCTGTCTTCTCATGTTGTGCTAACAGCCCTCTAACCAGACACGTGTAGAGAGCAGTGTGGCCTTCATATGGTTGCATCCATGCTCCTTATGTTCTATGCTAACTCTTGCTGATGGTGGCCTACACCCATCCAGGCAGTGTGGGAGGGTGTCCAGGGGATAATCAGTTTTCCTTTATGGGAAACTGTATTTGCAAATTGTGAATGTAATGTTGCAGATACAAATTAATATCTTCAATTGAACCAATTTGTATAATTTCATTGTATACGATATTAATAATTTCTTTTAAATTATAACCAAATTATTCATGCAAAGAGTATAAAAATAATTTATGTCTGTTATGGCAAACACTAAAATTCCTTCTCTATTATCAACCACCTTCCTCAGAATTACCTGCATTGGCAGATTATTTTGGGTACCCCCATTTCTGTTTGTATATACATGCATTCTCTAGTTTCATCCATCCCACACCCTATCACATATAAGAAAAATGTTGGAGTACAACTTAAAAATGTAAATAAATTTTCTCACTTCTTAAAATACTTCAGATTAGAAGTATACCAACTTATTATGAA
>JAKSZT010000444.1:0-23293 GCA_026826555.1 Tolypeutes matacus
TACATAACAATGTTTCTGTACAAGAGAAATGAGTTTTTGTAACTCTAAGGTCCTAAGAGATACCCCTGTATTCTTTAATAGGTTCTTCAAAACTTGGGAATAGACCTCTAACCGAGTTGACTGATTACCCATTACCCTGATGATCAAGATTATTTGACTCACCAACAGAATGCAAGGACTGTCTGACCCAGCAGTCCTTGTTTCCACGGCACTGATCCAGAGAAAAAACTACTCATGCACCATGTAAGTGGCCATCTGAGGTAGACAGTGCTGTGAGTGATCCAAAAGAAGAGTGGGATCAGTTGACCTCACTCCATGTGGAATGCAGACAAGTTTATTTAGGCTGAAGCTGCTTTTTATACTACAAAGCTGATAACAAAAGTAGGGTATCCTTCACTAGTTCCTCAGCTTGGTACGTGAGAGCACAGCCTGTTTCAGTGTTCCCAGACAATCTTTCTTGGGAATTCAGACAATAACATCTTAGTGGATTGTTCATTCCAATCTGCCTCCTCCCACTGCAGTGCCCTTGGAGACATTTACTAATGTTTCAGTGCCAGCAAGCATGCTTTTTAAATGCATAAGCCTTTATGCTGTGGCTCTCAGCATCATTTACAACATCCAAGAGAGAAACACAAAGGGATATTACGCATATGAAAATATGCTTGATATCGCTTGCTTTCAGGGAAATGCAAATCAAAACTACAATGAGATAGCATCGTATACCCATCAGGATGGCAGCTTTTTAAAAAATGGCAGACTTTAAGTGTTGTAGAGGATGTGGAGGAATAAGAACCCTCATCCACTGCCTGTGGGATTGTGGAATGACCCAGCCAATGTAGAGGACAGTTTGGTGGTTCCTCAGAAAACTAAGAATAGATCTTCAATATGATCCAGCAATTCCACTGCTGGGTATATACCCAGAAGAACTGAAAGCAAAGACACGAACAGATATATGCACACCAAAGTTCATAGCGGCATTTTTCACCATTGGCAAAAGTTGGAATCAACCTCGGTGCCCGTCAACAGATGAATGGATGAGCAAAATGTGGTACATACATACAATGGAATATTACTCAGCTGTGATAAGGAATAAAGTGCTAACACACGGGATAACGTGGATGAATCTTGAAGACCATATGTTGAGTGAAGCAAGCCAGGAGTTGAAGGACGAACATTATATGACCTCACTGATTTGAACTGAGGAAAGTGAGAAGTCTCTGAGAACCATTGCCTGAAAGATAGGTTAACAAGTGAGAGAAAGAGAAAAGTAGGCTGTGAGCCATCACCATATGGACATAATCTATGGTAAAGGGATAGAGTATAGTTGCATATTGAAGGATAGGACAGATGGGTAGTGACCTTACTGGCTTTCATGTTGCAGGTTTCACAGGTGGGTAGATTAGGAAGAGCAGGTTGGAATAACCAGGATATGTAACTATGAATCTTGTCATTCCATGAGTCAAGACAGGGAAGTGTCATATGCTCCAGGGGGATTGGGAGGAAGGAACAGTTAAGATCAAATGGGGTATTTAGTGGTCATGGGAAATGGTTTTCATTACCTTACATTAATGGACATAGGACATGGTAAATATCATCAAAAATTATTAAACTGTACTGTCTAAATTTTTAACTATCTTGTAAACCACTGACAATGTTTAGTTGCTATATTTTACTATCTGTATAACAGTTAAAACAATTCTAACATCCATAAAAACAGGTTTTAATATGGGGTGGGGAAGGAGGAGGGAGCTTGGGTATGTGGGAGTAAATAGTATTCCGTGTGTGACTGTGCTGTGACCTAAAACTTTTTGAAAATTAAATGAAAATTTGGGAGACACTGGTGAATGAGAGGGGGAAAGTGATACATTACACTAGACATCTGATAACACCATGAAAAAAGGGAAAAAAAAACAATTTATTTTAAAATAATTTTTTTTGTTTTTTTCCCATTTTTTTGAATGGCCCAATCTGCTAATTATATTTTATTTTAAGTTTAGTGTTTTTTTCTTCTGAGTTTCCTTTTTCTAATACCTTGCATTTAAGCTTATAATTATTATTACTTTTACCTATTAATTGTATTTGTTTATTATATGGGCTTCATGTCCAAGGACGGTTTAGATCACAGAATGGTTACAATGGGGGCTGCAGAGGATCATTGGTGGGGGGTGTTTGTGATGGGGGATTTATGGGAGTAAGTTCATCTGAATATACATGAAAGACATATAAAATTGTTCAAATGACAAAGGGATGAGGCATGTTCATGGTGTGTAGACAATCACTCAATAAATGAGGGAATCTGAATTCCCAGCCTGGAGAGCTCTGCCACATTCTCCAAGGGAGCAGCAACAGTCCCCTGAGTGCAGGAGCAGTGTCTGGCAAAAGAGGATGGACCAATGATGGGTTCTTTTTTTTTAACTATTTTTTATTGTGGGTAAAAATCAAAATTTTCACAATACATACCAACATTTGCAAAATGATATATAAATATATATGCATATATGTGCATTTGCTTACAAAAATGTTATATATATATATATATAAATATATTTAAAGATGTGCTTAGATTACTGAAAATATTTCACAGGACACCCTGGGATTCCCATTTTGCCCACCATACACACCTCCCACCACATCCCACACAAACATCTCCCACAATTGTGGCCCACCACCCTCAATGGACTTACACATCCTGGGGCCTTGCCACCAAACATAGACCACAGTTCACATGATAGACCACACTCTCTCCCACAGAGTTCTGAGTGGTGTGTGCTGATTTAAAATGGCCTACATCCATTGCCACAATGGTACTCAGGACAAACTCCAAATCCCAAAGAAGCCCCTGTATTTCAACTATTTGTCCCCTCCTTGCCCCAAAAGTGTCAAGTGGCCACTGGCTCCACCTCATTGTTATAATTTCTTCCATTGCTAGAATCACCATATGTCTACAACAGAATACCATCAAGTCCACTCTAGCCCATAGTACTTCCCCCAATACTGAGGGGACTGGGATGGTGATGTCCACTCCACCTCCAAGTGACAGAGGGCTTATATCTCATGGATATGGTGGGTGGGATGATCCTTCCTACAGATGCAGGCCCTCTCCATTCCCTGGTGGTGTGTGTCTGGGATAAGAAATTTATGGGAGTACGTTCATCTGGAAATACATGAAAGATATATGAAATTGTTCAAATCATCAAGGGATGGGGCATGGTCATGGTGGGTAGACAATCACTCAGTAATGAGGGAATCTGAATTCCCAGCCTGGAGAGCCCCACCATATTCTTCAAGGGGGCAACAAGAATCCCTTATTGCATGAGCAGTATCCGGCAAAAGAAGATGGCCCACTGATGGGTTCTTTTTATTGATGACTAACCTCATGAGTCTTTGCTCTTGTAATTGAAACTTAGATTACTGTTAAGGGGTGCCTAAGGGTTGCGACCTGAGAGGTTCTTTGTTACTCAAATATGGCCTCTCTCTAAGACAAACTCAGCATATGAATGCATTACTTTCCCCCAAACATGGGACATGACTCCCGGGGATGATGCTCCCTGAAAATGAGGGATAAATAGCAAGTGCGAACTGGCAATGTGATTGGAAAAAGACCTTTAATAAATGGGGAAAAGGTAAAGAGAAATGGACTCATGTGGCTAAGAGACTTCAAACAGAGTCGGGAGGTCATCCCAGAGGTAACACTTATGGACACCTCAGTAGGATCTCATAGAACACTAAAGTGGATATCATTCCACCCAGAGGGGCTCCTCAGGGCTCTGGAGACACCCAGGTCCTACCTAAGTGGGGATAGCCCCAGAGATTGATGCTTTATTAGTGCACTCTACTTTGGAATCTGTGCTTCTTAGAGTGATAGAGGTGGAGTCAAATAACTTCTCCATGCACATGGAGGACCCTTATATTCAAACCTATATATGATGCTGGAGTTGTCAGGTGTACTTCCAGAGACTGGGTCCTTTGGCCTACCTATGTGCCAGCTGTGCCTGGAATCTCGATGTAGTTGCACTCCTACCCTACAGCTCAAAGAACACATCCAAGTCATCTGGTGAGGAGATGGCAATGGCTATCCCAGGGAATGGAGAGGGCCTGCAACTGCAGGCAGGATAATTCCATCCACTGTATCCATGGGATATAAGCCCTCTCTCACTGGGAGGTGGAGTGGAAATCACCATCCCAGGCCCCTCAGGATTGCAGAAAGGCCTATGGAGTAGAGTGGACTTAAAGGTATTCTTTTGTAGACATATCATGATTCAAAGAATGGAAGAAATTATAAGAGTGAGGTGGAGCTGGTGGCTCTGGGATGCCTTTGGGGCAGGGACGGAAATGGCAGTTGAAATACAGGGTCTTTTTCAGGACTTGGGGTTTTTCCTGAGTGGTGTTCTGTTGACAGATGTAGGCCATTTTACATCAGCATATACAGTGCAGAACTGTGTGGGAGAGAGTGTGGTCTATGATGTGAATTGTGATCTATGCTTGGTGACAATACCCCAGGATGTGTATATCCATTGTGGGTGATGTGCCACACTGATGAAGTATGTTTGGGTGGGATGAAGTGGGAGGTGATGAAGGTTGAGAACATGGGAATCCCTGTAATTTCTGTGTAATATGTAAGTAATCTAAGCAAATTTAAAATATATATATATGCCATTTATGTAAGCAAATGCACATATGTACATATATATTTATATATATCACTTTACAAATATGATTATGTATTGTGAAATATTTGATGTTTACTTACAATAAAAAAAGAAAGAAAATGCTACAATAATGGGCAGCATTATTAGTAAAAAGGTAATTTTTAAAATGCTTACCAGAATGTAATGGATTGAAGAACCAGTGAAAACAAACAGGATAATTTGAAATACATGGAAAGCCAATCTTTACACAAATTTAGAGAAACCTCGAGTTCTGATGCATGAATCAGTGTTTACAAGTTTAACACACATGGGTGTGGAAGAAGGTGTGGGAGGCGCGGATCTCAGAAAATACTGCAATTGCACTTTTCCTAGAGGAGAAAGACATCCTGATTTGCACAGTCACAGCCACTTCCTTAAAAAATTGGCAAAAAGTTGCACAGACTGGAGGTGGCTATTCTTTGGAGATTCATATTCATTACATTAACAGGTTTCTCTCCCAATGAATGTTGTAATGTTTAATGAGATACTGCTTCTGGCTGAAGGCTACTCCACATCCCTCCACTATTAATTTCCTCATGGTCAGTGAGATTTGACTTCCTACTGATGGCTTGCCTACATTCCTTACATATACAGTGTTTCTCTCCAGTTTGTCTTCGTTGGTGTGTGATGAGGCTTGATTTCTGAATGAAAGCTTTCCCACATCCATCACATTCCTAGGCTTTCTCTTCTGTATGTATTCTCAGATGGTTAATGACTATCCTCCTGGTTGAAGGATTTTCCACATTTATTGCATATATTGGGTTTTGTCCATAATGAATGCTCTGATGTTTAAAGAAATATTTCTCTTGGCTGAAAGCTTCTCTGCATTCTTTACATTCATTTTGTTTCTGTCCACTATGAGTTTTTACATGTTCTGTGAGATATGATTTGTACCTAAAGGCTTTTCAACATGCATTACATGCATAGAGTTTCTTTGCAGTAGGAAATATCTTGTATATGAAATTTGACATTTGAATTAAAGCTTTCCCACATATATATGATTTTTCTTCAGTAAGAATTTTCTTATGAATAAATAGGGTTTCTTTCAGGCTGAAAACTTTCCCACATATATGACATTTCTATGATTGTTCCCCTGTATGGATTTTAAAATGAGGAATAATTAATGATTGTAAGAGCGGACTGCATTCTGGAAACTCATATAATTTCTCTCTAGTTTGAATTTTCTCATATTCCATGAGACTCTGTTTCAGATGGAAGCATTCCCATGTTCATTACAATACTAACTAATGTATGAATATTTCATGCTCAACCAGAATAAATGACTAACTGAAGGATTTCCAATATTCCTTACATACACAGGGTTTTACTCTTGCATGTTCCTTGATGGGTCCCTAGCTTTTCCAAATTCATGAAAACTCAAATGTTTTCTCTGAAAGATTATTTCTCAGGTATCTCATGAGGTTTAATTTCCAAGAACCCTTCACACTCATTACACTTAAAGGGGAGGACTACCATGTGGGGCAAACAGGCAAAACTCATTTTCTTCATTCTTTTTCCTTGTATAGATTCCCTCATTCTTAGGTCAGCATGATGCAAATTCCTTCAAAGTGAAGTCACATTCATAGAAGTGTTATTTTGAGGAAACAATGCTTGCCATCAGAGAACTTATTTTCCCAACTTTCTTACATTCTCCGCCTTCATCTTAAGACTGTAATGTTGTGGAAGTGGATATAGCTTCACTCACACACCTTTTGTTATGTGGTTCTTTCTGCTTCTCTAATGTCCTATGCTTCTTCATCGTTTGTTGTGTGCAGCAAAAGCAGTGCTTAGAGGGAAATTTATATCATTGAATGCATTCATTAGAAAATAGGAAAGATCCAATATCAATCATCTAAGCATCCAATATTTGAAGTGCAACAATATCACCTTTTTAAAAATTCTATCAATTATGGCTCCTCTTGCCTCAAATGAGCATCACATCCAGTTTGGTGACTTCATAACTTGGAAATGGTGCAGTGGTACAGCACTTGATTTTTGATGGGGACAAAACAACACCCCATAAATCAACCATGGTACCTTCATTCTTCTGAAGGATAAGAAAAGTGCAGCTTCCAAATATGCACGAATAAGGTGGCCCCAGAACAAATGTCTAAATGGCAAACATGGAAATCTTGAACACTTTGTTTTGACTGACTATATTTGCTGAAATTTTTTTTCTACATAGATTCCAAGGGGTAAAACAGTCTCCACTGGCTTCGTGGGCTTACACAGGCTCCAAAGGACCCACAGGCTCCACTGGCCTCCATGGCATCCACAGGCTACATGGACTCTACGGTTTCCACAGGGAGCACATGATCCACAGATATCAGTGCCCTCCAGGGCACTTCATAGGCTCCACAGACCTCCACTGGCTCCAAGGACTCTACAGGCTTCATGGACTCCACTGGCATCCATTGGCTACGTACATTCAATTGGCTCCATTCTCTCCACATTCTCCTCGATCTCCATACCTCAGCATGCTCCATGGACCCCATGGGATTCATGAGATGCACAGATTTCACAGGCCTCAACTGTCTTCACAGTCTCCATTGGCTCCATAGATACTCAGGACTCCATGGAATCCCTGATCCCCATGGGTTTCATGGTCTCCAGGGACTCCATGTGCTCCTCCGGCTCCATGGGTATGCACAGGCTCATCATGCTCCACTGACTCAATGGGCTCCACAGGCTCCAAAGGCTCTACAGTCTCCACAGGTTACATGGGCCTGCACAGGCTCCACAGGCCTCCATGTGTTCCAAAGTCTCCACTGTTTCCATAGGCTACACAGGCTCCATGTACCTGCAAAACTCATCAGGCTTCCACAGTCTCCACAAGCTCCACAGTCTCCAAAGGTTCCATGGATTCCATAGTTTACACAGGTTCCAAGGACCCCAGACTCTTTAGGGCTCCACAGTTTCCACTGGCTCCATGGGACTTTATGTTCTCCTTCACCTTCACAGCCTGAACAGGCTCCACATGTTCCACAGGCTCCACAAGCTTTCATGGGCTCCAAGGGTTCCACAAGATTCCATGTGTTCCACAATTCCAAAGGTTCCAAGGGCATGCACAATCTCCACAGTCATCCATGGGCTTCATGGGCTCCACAGGCTCCACACGTGTGCAGTCTCCATGGGCTCAATGGGCTCTAATGGCTCCATGGGTCTCCACATGTTCCAAAGCTCCACAGGCCTCAATGTGATCCATGGGATCCACATGCCCCAGGGGCTTCTCAGACTCTATGGTTTCCATTGGCTCCACAGAATTCAACAGGTCTACTGGTGCGATGGTCTCCATGTGCTCCACTGACATCCACTAATACCAGGGTGGCCATGGCTCCACAGGCCCCATGGAACTGAACAGGCTCCATACTGTCCAAGGGCCCCACAGTCTCCATAGATTCCACTGGTCTGCACAGGCGCCACAGGCTCCATGGCCTGTATAGGCTACACATGCTTCATGGGCTCCACAGAATTCATGTGCTCCACAGGCTCTATAGCTGTCCACAGGCTCCACAGGCAACACAGGCTCCAATGCATCCACAAAATCCTTGGGCTCCATGATCTCCATGGTCTGCACAGAGTCCACAGGCTTCTATTGGCTCCACAGGAATCACAGTGTCCACAGACTCCACATTTTCCAAGGTCCTGCACAGGCTCCACCGTCTCCATGGCCTCAACCAGACTTCTCGGACTCAACAAATTCCATAGCCTCCACAATCCCCCTGGGCCTGCACAAGCTCCATGGGTTCCAATTGGTCAACAGGCCTGCAGAAGCTCCACAGGCTCCCTGTGTTTGAAATGCTACACACACTACACTTGCTGGCACAGGGTCCACAGGCTTACACTGTTGCCATGGGCTTCATTGGCTCCACAGGCCTCCACATGCCCCACGGTCTCCAGAGTCCCCACAGGCTCCATGGACTCCACAGTTTACATAGTTTCCAAGGGCTTTTCCCTAATGCTCAGTGAATACAGTTGGACCTTCAGTTTAGAGAATCAACAGAGAGAGAGACTTGTTTCATTGGCTGCTTTGCATGAGTTTTTACTTAAAATCAACTTCAAGACACTGGTTTCACATAACTCTATGTGAATACAGGAGGAACTTCAAGTTTGAAATGTAAGTAAGATACTTGTTTGTTTGGCTGCTGTAACCATTGGGGAATTTGATGTAATTATGAATTCCAAAAATATAATTGGATCATGGTTGTAAATTGATCTGTTAATCAGGGCATGATTAAGTTATGATGAGGGCATTGACTGAACCACATCATCAGGGCATTGAACCCCACCCCTTGATTGGTGGGAGAATCAAATATAAAAGGCAAGGCAAAGGACAGTTGAAGCAGTCTTTTGAGCATCAGTTTCAATGTTGGAAACAAGGCCCCAGGAGAAGAGAAGCAAGCCTTTCACCTGTCGTCTACAGCTGACCTTGTGGAGGAAACAGGAGCTAGGCCCAAAGAGAGATGCAACCTGGGGAAGAGAGGAACCCCAGAAGCCTAAACTCTGGCAAATGCCGGCCGCTGTCTTGTTCTAACAAGTGGCAATGGACTGTGGTGAGAGAAGAAACTTAATGCTTCATTGCCTGGTATCTGTGGACTTCTACCCCAAATAAATACCCTGTATAAAGACCAACTCATTTTTGGTATTTCCCATTAGCACCCCTTTGGCTGACTAACACAGCTCCTATGCACTTGCTTTCATGCACAATGTCAAAACACTGCTTTTACTTAATGCTATTCCAATGAAGTGGTTTCTTCAGGTTTTAGAACTAATAGGATACGCATTTCATTGACAGCTATGCACTTGCTTGGAGTTACAACACCTTCGAAACCTGTTTTTTTAATCTAAAGCTCTGTGAATCCAATATCTTCTTCACATTTAAGAAAGACCCTTATTTCCTTGCCTGCTATGCACTTGACTTCACTTACAACCCATGTCAAAACAGCGCTTTTACCTAATGCTATACCAAATGCAGTTGTTTTTTCACTTTTGAAAACTCAGTAAGATTGGTATTTCATTTTCTGCTATGCATGTGTTTTCCCTTATAACACCTTCAAACAATGTATTTACCTAACACTCTGTGAATACAGGAGGTACTTCATCTTTGAAAAGTAAGTAAGATACTTGTTTCCTTGGCTGCTATACACTTGTTTTCACTCAAAATGTCAAAAACCTGCATTTACCTAATGCTCTGCCAATGCAGAGGTCTTCATTTTTTTAAGTAAATAAAATACTTCTTTCCTCTGCTGCTATGCACTTGTTGTCACTTACAACCAATGTCAAAACACTGCTTTTTCTATGTGAATGCTGCAGTTCCTTCCTTTTTGAAATCTATGTAAGATTCTAGTTTCTTTGGCTGCTTTGCATGTGTTTTCATTTACACTCAGCTTCAAAGCACTGTTTTTATCTAATGCTCGGTGAATGCACTCGCTTCTTCACTTTAGATAACCTATATAGAAATTTGTTTCATTGGCTGCTTTGCACGTGTTTTCTCTTACAATGAACTTCAACACACTGGTGCCACTGACCTCTCTGTGAATGCAGGAGGTATTTCACGTTTGTACGGTAGGTAAGATACTTGTTTTTTGGCTTCTATGCACTTGCTTTCACTCACAATCAATGTCAAATCCTGCTTTTACCTAATGTTATGTCAATGCAGTGGTTTCTTCAGTTTTCAAAACAAAACAGGATACTCATTTCATTGGCATCTATGCACTTGCTTGGAGTTACAATGATCTTCAAAATCCTGGTTTTAACATAAAGCTCTGTGAATCCAGGTGGTTTTCACATTTGTAAAGTAAGAAAGATACTTCTTTCTTTGGCTTCGATACCCTTGTTTTCACTTACAACCAATGTCAAAACACTGATTTTACCTAACGATATGCCAATGCTTAGTTCCTTCACTTTAGCAATATAAGTAAGATTTGTGTTTAATTTCCTGCTATGCATGTGTTTCCACTTACAATCACCTTCAAGACACTGGTTTTACCTAATATCTGTGAATAGTTTAGGTACTTAACTTTGAAAGTTAAGTAAGATCCTGGTTACCCTGGCTGCTGTGCACTAACTGTCACTCACAATGTCAAAAGCCTGCATTTACCTAGTAATATGCCAATGGAGTGGTTTCTTCAGTTTTCAAAACTAAGCAGTATACACACTTCCTTGGCAGCTAGGACATTGCTTGGAGTTACAGCTCCATGGGTCTCATAGGCACCAAAGGCCTCCACAGGCAATGCATGCTCCATGGGCTCCATGTGTCTGCACAGGCTATAAAGGCTCCACAGCCTCCAGAAGCTCCTTGAGCATGCACAGCCCAAATGGCTCGATGGCACAAAATGGGCACCATAGGCTCCACAGTCCTCCTCAAGATCCTCAGCCTCCTCAGCCTCCACAGCCTCCACTGTCTCCATGGGCCTACATAACATCCATGTGCTCCATGGACTCCACATTTCTCCAAGGGCTCAACAGACTATGCCAGCACCATGAGCCTGCATTGTCTCCATGGTCTCCATGAGATATAGAGGCTCTGTAGGCTCCACAGTCTCCACGCGTTCCATGGGCTCCATGTGCACCTGTGACACCATGGGCCCCACATGTTCCACAGGCCTCCACAGCTGCCATGGGCTCTAGCGGGTTATAGGCCTAAACAGGATCCACAGGCCTCCACGTGCTCCACAGGCTCCCCAGTACCACACAGACACTATGGACTCCACAGGGTACTCTGGTCTACACAGGCTCCACAGACATCCACGTGTTTCACAGCCTCCACGGGTTCCATCAGCTCCATGGGTTCCAATTGCCCCTACATTCTCATAGACTTCAGAGTCTCCCTCTCCTTCACAGATTTACACAGGCTCCACCGGCCTCCTTGGGCTCCATAGTCATCACAGGCACTTCATTCTCCTTGGCCTCCAGAATCTCCACCAGCTCCATGGACTCCATGGACTTCACAGATTCACAGGTTCCACTGGCCTGTACAGCATCCATGAGCTCACTGGGCTCCATGGGTTCCACAGTTCTCTAGACCCCATGGGCTGCACCACTACTTTGGCTCCTCAGTCATCACAGGTTCTACTGGCTCCATAGGCTCCACAGGTGTCCATGGGTTACATGTTTTCCCCAGGCTGCACTTACTTTATAGTGTCCTTGGGCTACATACTTCAAAATGACCCATGGATCCACAGGCCTATACAGGCTCACAAGCTCCCTGGGCCTGCACAGAAAACTCCATGGGCTTTCTGAACTCCATGGACTTGAGAGACTTCATGTTCTCCAACGCCTCAACCACTTCCACAGGCCTGAACAGGCTCCACATGCTTCTACAGTCTCCATGGGCTCCACATGCTCCACAGTTCTGCATAGGCTCCATGGTTTACACAGGGTCCACAGGCTCCATGAACCTCCACAGGCTCCAAAGTCCCCAAAGTCTCCACTGGCCTATAAAGCCTCCACAGTTTCCATGGAATTTATGTTTTCCACAGGCAGCACATGCTCCCAAGTGTCAATGAACTCTAGGGGCCTCCATAGGCTAAACAGGCCTCCAGTGGCTGCATGGACTCCACAACTTCCATGGGCTCCACATGCACCACAGGCTCAATATTTATGCACCAGCGCCACAGGCTTCACCGACTCCACATGCTCTACAAGCTCCACAGACTACACGTGCTCCTCCGGATTCATTGGCCTGCACAGGCTGCATGGACTCCAAGGGCTTCAAAGGCTGCACAGGCTCCATGGGTTTCTTGGCTCTGTGAGCTCCACTGGCTCAACACGTTCCACATATTCCACAGGCCTGCACAGTTGCGTTATACTCCATGGGGTTTATAGGACTCTACACGCTCCACAGGCTCCATGGTCTCCACAGGCTACACGTGCTCCACAGGCTCCATGGGTATACCCAGGCTCCACAGATTCTACTGACACCAGAGGTTCTATAGGCTCTACAGACTCCAAGACTACACAGGTTCCATGGACCTGCACAGGCTGCATGGTCTACAAGGGCTTCAACGTCTCAACACACTCCATGGGTTTTCAGAGGCTCCACAGGCCTCCAGGGGCAATGCATGCCCCATGGGCTCCGTGACATCCACGCCCTCCATGGCATCGATATGGCTTCACATTGTCCAGAGGCTCCCCAGTCTCCACAGGCTCCATGAGCCTACTGGGCTCCACAGACTCCACAGTTCTCCACATGATCCATCTTTTTAAACCCTGTAGCCTCAACAGGCTTCACGGGCATACAAGACCTCCATGGGCTCCATTGGATCCACATTCCTCCATGGCCTCAACAGCCTCTGCCATCACCATGAGCATACTCAGGCTCCATGGCCTCCATGCGATATACAGGCTATGTGGGCTTCACAGGCTCCATGGGTTCGCATAGGTTTCATGAGCTCCAGTGGCTCCACCGGCTCCACAAGTTCTGCCGGCCTGCACAGTTGCTGTACGTTCCAAGGTGTCTATAGGCCTTTACAGGCTTCACAGACCTCCATGGGCTCCACAGACTCTGCAGGCCTGCAGAGCTACCATAGATTCCACAGAGTCCTCAGGCCTGCACAGGCTCCACTGACCTCCCCAGGATTTAAAGCTTCCTTGGTCTTCATCAGCTCCATGGTTTCCAAAGGCCTCTATATTCTCATAGAATTCACAGTCTCCCTGTGCTTCACATGACTGCACAGGCTCCACAGGACTCCTTGGGCTCCATAGACTACATTGGCATCTCGGTCTCCATTGCTTCCACAAACTCCACCAGCTCCTCGGTCTCAGTCTCCATGGCTTCACAGGTTGCACAGGATCCACTGGCCTACACAGCATCCATGAGCTCCATGGGCTCCATGGGCTCTACAGTCCTTTACGACTCCATGGGCTCCACCAGCTCTATCAGCTCCACAGAACCCACAGGCTCTAAGGCCTCAATGGGTGCCGCATTCTCCACAGGCTCAACAGGCTCCATGGGTTCCACAGGTGTCAATGGGCTACATGCCCTTAACAGGCTCCACATTCTCTGTTGTGTCCTTGGAGTCCATACCTCAACAGGATCCATGGGCCCCATGGGCCTGATGAGCTCCACAGGATCCACAGTACTGTACAGGCTCCACAAGCTACCTGGGCCTGGACAGGCTTCAAGGGCTCCACAGACTTTTTGAACTCCACAGCCTTGACAATCTTCATGGGCTCCATGTCCTCAACCAACTCCACAGGTCTGCACAGGCTCCAAAAGCCTCTATAGTCTCCACGGGCTCCACAGGCTCCACAGGTCTGCATAGGCTCAATGGTTTACACAGGCTCCACAGGTTTCATGGGCTTCCAAAGTCCCTAATGGGCCCACAGGCTCAACTGGCCTCTACAGCCTCCACAGCCTCCATGGAATCTATGGTCTCCACAGGCAAAACATGCTCCACATGTGTACATGGCATCTAGGGGCCTTCACATGCTACACATTCCTCCACATGCTGCACGGATACCACAGGCTCCTTGGGCATGTTCCATGGACTCCATGACCTCCAAGACCTCCATGGCATCCATGAGGCTTTAATGTCTCCAGAGGCTCCACTGTCTCCACAGGCTTCATGAACCTGCACAGGCCTCAGAGTCTCTGTGGCACAAAATGGGTCCCACAGACTCCACAGGAGTCCACATAATCCTCAGCTTCTTCAGACTCTACAGTCTCCAGATGCTTCATGGCCTGACATAATGTCCATGAGTTCCACGGGACCCACATTCCTCTATGGCCTCATCAGGCTCTTCCATCACCATGAGGCTGCATAGGCTCCATGACTTCCATGAGATATACAGGTTCTGCAGGCTCCACAGGCTCCATGGGTTCCATGGACTACTTGAGCTCCAGTGGCTCAACAGACCCCACATGTTCCACAATCCTGCACAGGTGCCATAGGTTCCATGAGATCTGTTGGATTTTGCAGGTTCCACAAGCCTCCATGGGCTCCACAGGCTCCCTAGGCCTACAGAGTTACCATGGGCTCCACAGGGTCCTCAGGCGACCTCAGTCTCCACATGCATCCACGGATTTCACAGCCTCTTTGGGTTCCATCAGCTCCATGGGTTCCACAGGCCTCTATATTCTCACAGACTTCACAGTCTCCCTATCCTACACGGGAATGCACAGGATCCACAGGCCTCGTTGTGCTCCATAGTCTCCATGGGCTCTTCGGTCTCCATGGTTTCCAGAATCTCCACCAGTTCCACGAACAACATGGCCTTAACAGTTTACACAGGCTCCACTGGCCTACAGAGCCTCCACAGTCTACATGGAATCTATGATCATCACAGGCATCACATGCTTCACAAGATTCAATGGCCTCTAAGAGCCTGTATAGGCTCCACAGGCTTCCACAGCTGCCCAGACTCCACCACCTCTATGGGCTCCATGTGCTCCACAGGCTCCATAATTATATCTAGGCTTCACAGTCTCCACGTTCTCCACAGGCTCCATGGGTGTGTAGAGTCTCCACATTCTCCATGGACTCCAAAGGCTCTATAGGCTCCATAGACTTCATGTGCTCCACAGGCTCCATAACCCACACAGGCTTCCTGGCCTTCCTGAGATATGCAGGCTCTGCAGGCACCAATGTTTCCATGGGTTTCATGGGCTCCTTGAGCTCCAGGGGCTCCACAGGCTCCACGTGTTCCACAGGCCTGCACAGTTGCCATAGCCTCCATCAGGTCTATAGGCCACTTAAGGCTCCACAAGTTTCAAGGGCTCCACAGGCTACACGTGATCCAGAGGATTCATGAGTATGTACAGGCTCCACAAGATCCACGACAGCACACTTTCTCTAGGCTCCACAGTCTCCACATGCTCCAAGACTACATAGGCGTGCACAGGCTGAATGGTCTTCATGGGCTTCAAAGGCTCAACATGCTCCAAGGGAGTCCTGAGTCTCCACAGCATTCTGTGGGCAATGCATGCTCCATGGGCTCCATGACCTCCAAGGCCTCCATGGCATTCATGTGGCCTCACAGTCCCCAGAGGCACCCTAGTTTCCAGAGGCTCTTTCAGCCTGCACAGGTTTCATAGTCTCCATGGCTCAAAATTGGCTCTGATGACTCCACAGGCATCCACATGATTCTCAGATTCTTTTGACTCTACAGCTTCCACAGTCTTCATGGGCCTACATAACCTCCATCAGGCCCATGGTTCCCCATTCCTCCATGGCCTCAATATGCTCTTCCTGTACAATGAGCCTGCACAGGCTCCATGGCCTCCATGAGATATACAGACTCTGAAGGCTCCAGTGGCTCCATGGGTTCCATGGGCTCTATGGGCTCCAGTTTCTGCACAGGCTGCACATTTTCCAGGGGCATACCTAGTTGCCTTAGGCTCCATGGGGTCTTTAGAACTCTACAGGCTCCTCAGGACTCCATGATCTCCACAGGCTCACCAGACCTGCAAAGTTACCATGGGCTCCATAGGGCCCTCAGGCCTTCAAAGTCTCCACAGGCCTCCCAGGTTTCACAGCTTCAATGGCTTCATCAGCTCCATGATTTCCACAGGCCTCTATATTCTCACAGACTTCACAGTCTCCCTGTCCTTCATGGGACTGCAAAAGCTCCAAAGACCTCCATGGGCTCCATTGTCTCCACAGGCTCCATGGGCACTACAGTCCTTGATGACTCCATGGGCTCCACCAGTTATATTGGCTCCACATAATCCACAGGCCTTATGGACTGTACAGTCTCTTCAGGCCTCAAAGTGTGCCGCAATCTCCACAGGCTCAACAGGTTCCATCGCCTCCACAAGTGTCAAAGGGCTACATGCCCTTAACAGGCTTCAAATTCTCTGTAGTGTCCTTGGAGTCCATACCTCAACAGGTTCAATGGTCCCCATGGGCTCGACGAGCTCCACAAGATCGACAGGCCTGTATAGGCTCCATAAGCTCCCTGGGCCTGCCCAGACTTCAAGGGCTCCATGGGCTTTGTGAACACCACCGTCTTGACAAACTTCTTGGGCTCGTGGCTTCAACCTCCTCCAGAGAACTGCACACTCTCCACAGGCCTCTATAGACTCCATGGGCTCCACAGGCTCCACAGTTCAGTCTAGACTCAATGTGTTACACAGGCTCCATAGACTTCATGGGCTTCCACAGTCCCCAAAGTGCCCACTGTCTCCACAGGCCTCCACATCCTCCATAGCCTCCATGGAATCTATGGTCTCCAGAGGCACCACATGCTCCACAGGTGTCAATGGCCTCTAGCACATGCCTCCATGCAGTGCACAGACTCCACAGGCTCCTTGGGCTCCACGTTCTCCACAGGCTTCATAGGTATACACATGCTCCACAGACTCCACCAACTCCACAGGTTCTATGGGCTCCACAGGCTGCACGTATTTCACAGTCTCCCTGGGCTTGCATAAGCAGCATGTTCTCCAATGGCTTCAATATCACAACAGGATCCATGGCCGTAAAGAGGCTCCAAAAACCTCTAGGGTTAATTCATGCTCAATGGGGTCCATGATATCCAAGGCCTCCATGACTTCCATGTGGATTCACAGTCTCCAGAGGCTCCCCAGGATCCACAGGCTCCATTATCCTGCACAAGCCTCATAGGCTCCATGGGCCACAATGGGCTCCACCGACTACACAGTGGTCCACATAATCCTCAGCTTCTACAGACTCTACTGCATCCTCAGGTTTCATGGGCCTCCAAAGGCTCCAAAGACCCCACAGGCTTCTCTGGCCTACACAGCCTCCAGAGTCTCCATGGATTCTACTGTCTGTACAGGTAGCACATGCTCCACAAATGTCAATGGCCTCTAGGGGCCTGCATAGGCTACACAGGTTTTTTTGGGCTGCATGGTCTCGACAGGCTCCATGGGCTCGACGTACTCCACAGGCTCCAGAGATATGCACAGGCTCCACAGTCTCCACAAACTCCACTGGCTACATGGGCTGCACGTGCTCAACACTCTCCATGGATATGCACAGGCTCAACAGGATGCACAGAATCCACAGCCCCCACGGGCTCCATGTACTCCAAAGGTTCCAAGAGCGTGTTCAGCCTACATGGTCTACAAGAGTTTCAAAGACTCAACAGGGTTCGTGGGAATGCAGAAGCAGCACAGGCCTTCATGGGCTCCCCTGCCTCCCCAGTAATGAACAGACACTATGTACTCAACTGGTTCCTTAGGCCTGCACTGACTCCACAAACTTCCACGGGTTTCACAGTCTCCATGGCCACCATCAGCTCCATGGATTCCACAGGTCTCTACATTCTCACAGACATCAGAGTGTTCCTGTACTTCACGGGCTTGCACAGGCTACACAGGCTTCCTTGGCCTCCATACACTATACCTGCCCTGCAGAGGGGACCCGAGAATGCCATACTCAAGGACAGTACCACTGTGCTCAATGGGCTTGTGAAACCTTGGCCCCATGGAGTTCCAGAAATACTGCGATCAGCCTCTTCAGGGGAGGAAAGCCTCAGAACCCAACCATAGGTTCCGGAAACCCCATTCACATCTGTATCAATAATATCTGGGTAGGAGGCAAAACATGGGGCTTCAGACTATATGTTGGTCAAGATCCTGGACCTGAGTATACAATCCCACAGGGTATTCTAAAAACCCCTGCACCCAATCCAGTGGGCCCCAACTGGGACATTGTCCTTAACCCAGAACCGGTAAATCTACCCAAAAGAAAACCAGGACCCTTAAGGACACCTAAGCAAAAACCCCCCAGAACCCTCTTGTTGTCAATGTTGTACTCTGTCATCACTGTCTTAAATGAGAACCAGCCAAATGCCACCAACGATTGCTGGTTGTGCCTAAACCCCCCACCCCCTTGTTACATTGGAATAGGAGCAGATGGAAGCACTATCCCCAATACATCATTGTATGTACAAAAGTTATCAGTAAACGAGGGCCAAAGTTTATGTAAGTGAGGTCATAAGCCAATTCTAACTCTGGGGGACTTACAAGGTAACGGTACCTGTTTCAACCCCTCCTCAAGCAAAATCAATGCAACCTTCCTAGGACCCAATGTTCATCAGCTGTTTTCTCTGACAAAACTGGTGAATTCTATTATTGGAAAGCCCCAATGGCATCTGGTTCACCTGTACCCAAGGAATCTCCCCTTGTCTCTCCCCCCAAACCTTGTCACAATCCAAGACTGAAAAAGACCCAGTCGTTTGCATCCTGGTGCGTATCATCCCACAGGTATACTGGTATTCAGGTGATGGTGGATGCGAGCATTTTAGGACTATGAGTCAGTTTAAATGAGTTCCTATTCTCATTCCCATTATGATCAGCCTAGGGGTCGGGGGTTCAGCAGCCTTGGGAATGGCAGCCATGATCACTGTAAAGAAAATTTTAACACCTTATCCACTCAAGTTGACTTAGACCTAAAAATGTTAGAAAAATCAGTTAGTCATCTCGAAAATTCCTTATCCTCTCTGGCCAAAATGCTTCTGCAAAATAGTTGTGGGTTAGATCTATTATTTTTAAAAGAGGGAGGACAATGTATGGCCATAGGCGAAACCTGCTGTTTTTATGCTAACCACTCAGGAGTGATAAAGGAAAGCCTCTCATTAGTCGGAAAGAGGCTACAGGAATGAGAAGAACTCAGAAAAAAAAGTACAAACTGGTACAAAAGCCTGTATTCATGGCCTCCATGACTAACTACCTTAATCACTACTCCTGCAAGTCCACTTGTCCTCATTATGCTAGGATTTCTAGTGGGCCATTATTTCATTAACTGTCTCACTTCCTATATTCAAAAAAGAATACATGCAGTAAAACTAATGGTGCTACACTCTCACTACACACCTTTTGCTACTGACACAGAGTAAATGGTTTGATTAATGCCATTACAGGAGCAGGTAATGAAAAGGAAACAAGACCACACCAATTCTCCCCAGCAGGAAACCCAAGCTTATAAAATATGTGTGGTCGTTAAAAACCCAGAAACCCACCCAGGCCTAATTGGGGAATGGCAGACCTAATGTTGGAATGTCACCAACTCGTGCTGGGAAAAGTTCAATCACAAACCCCCCAGCTGAGATGCTAATGGCAAATATCCACTTCTGTAATTCTGCTTGCTTGCTTTGCTCAGAAACTTATATAAAAATGTATGTGTATAAACCTACCAATCCTGTCTCTTGGCATATGCAGGAATATTGGGTATGCACGGGAAGAAATTCTATAAAGGCTGCATCCTCCAGATTTTAGGTGTGACTCTTCCTAAAGAGCACATCCCAGACATTAATAAAGTTTCCATTAAATTTTTCTCATAGGAGTTGTTGTTTATATGAAGTGTTCCACTTCACAGTGCAATGGTGGTCAGCACCCCAGTTTGCTCAATGATGCCCACACCCAAAGTACAGCCACTACTTTATGAGTTCATATTTCTCCCAGACATAGCAGATCTCTCCTGATCCCTGGGCCCTGGTTTAATGCCCTTGTTTGAGTCTTGTGTTGGCTACGGAAAAGTATGTTCTTACGAATCCATTGCTCTGTGTGTAAGCCTTTTCTATGTAGGACAATTTGGTTAGATTCAGATAAGGGTCCTTTTGATTAGGTCACTTTTTGTTGGAATGCTTTAGTTTAGTTAAGGACCCCTGATTAGTTTTCAGGCACCAGGATGGACCCCAATTCTTTGGCGGAAGTCCTACACATGAGGAACACACAAAGAGTGCTGCCATGTGGGAGAGGTCTCCAGTATATCTTACAGCTGGGGAGAAGACATAACCTGAGAGGCAGAGGGAGAGGCCAGAGGCTGCAGTCATGGAGCAGCTTGAATCTGAAGACATCCAGGCCAGAGGAAAAGGGATAGCTGTGAACAATTATGTCTAATGGCCCACTGCTGAGCTCAGGGACAAAATGAGTTTGAAGGGGAAGGCAGAGACAGACAGGGAGGTCGAACATTTTACCTTGGGAGGAGTTCAGCAGCAGCTGACCCTTGTTAAGACACCGTTTTTGATGATGCCTTGATTTGGATATTTTCACAGCCTCAGAACTGTAAGCTTTAACCCTAATTAATTCCAATAAAAGCCAACCTATTTCTGGTATTTTGCATTGGAAGCACTTGGGAAACTCAAAGTGCTAGGGATACAGGTTTGGAGAGCTACCCTGTTCCCAAATGGCAGTGTTATCCTGCTGTCCAGTGAATTCACCTGTAAACTTTGTGTGTCTCCAGACTAAGCAGGATTGAGTACTGGTAAGATGGAGGGGGAAGTGCAATTGGCCAGCAAGGCCTGCAAGACAGGGAGTCAGGCAGGGGAATTACATTGTTTGGTGACTTGTATAAAATCATAGATACCCCACTATGATGTACCTGTCTCAGGCAGGGTTTGGGAGGTGGGCAGGGACTGATAAAAGCGTGGGACCTCGGGTCTGGTACAACACAGGTGTCAGGGCACAGAGAGGAGACTCCCTGCTCCTGCTCCTATTACCCTTCCCTCCTTCCCTTGGCCTCCAGCATTGACCCTCTGAGGAGGCTGTTCTTACTGTATCACTTTTGGGTCTCAGGCACAGACTCAGGTGTCCTGTTTCCAGTTCTACATTCACCTTCTCCAATCTTGGGGCAGCTAAAGAAAGAGCAATCCAAGATGAACCATATTGGTGTCAGGAAGGAAATATCAAAATACACATTAAAGCATTGGCTACACAAATAACATCACCAGAATGAGCAACATTAGGCCAGTGACCCTAAAAAATAGTCCAGGAATCCCAGAAAGTCCTTGGGCATATGGCTGGCAAGAAGAGAAGTGAGGTTGTGAGATGGTTTCATGTTTGCAGAAAACCTCAGAGGGTGCCGATGCCAGATATTTCTCAGACTAATTAAATATCAAAATTTCAACACGTTTTTAACAGTGTTGAAAATGATGCAGACCTCGTCAATCCCAGAAGACAATGGAGAGGTTGGATGGGAAGAAGCACTTGAACAACTGGAGAAGCAGGACTCTAACACATATTCACTGCAGGTCCTCCAAGCCAGGAATGTCCTGTTTGGGAACCAAACTCTCAGAGCCCCAATGAAAACCATCGTCATAGGTTCTTGATCCACAAAGGAGGACAAGGAGAAAGCCATGCTCAGCACTCACAGTGTCAGTTACTGATGTGAGTCACTCTAGCCAGTCTTCACTTAGGAGTAAGCAGCAGGAAGTCAGTCTTCTCCTGTGGTGCTAACAGCCCTCTAACCATACACGTGTAGAGAGCAGTGTGGACATCACATCGTCGTGTCTATGCTCCTCGTGCTCTGTGCTCACTCTTGCTGATTGAGGTCTCCAACCACTCAGTCAGCTGGGGAGGGGGCAAAGGGGAGTGGGCACTTTTCCTTTATGGGGGAGAGTATTTCTAAAGTGAGGGAAAGTGCCACCCCAGTAATGTTGCAGATACAAATTAATATGTTCAAATCTACTACTTTGTATGATTTCATTGTGTACTATTTTCATAATTTCATTTAAATTATAACCAAATTATCTACTCAAAAATATAAAAATATTTTATGTCTGTTATGGCACACAGCCAAATTCCTTCTCTAGCTACAACCCCCATTCCTCCTTCCTCAGAATTACCTGCATTGGCAGATTATTTGGGTACAATTTTTCTGTTTGCAAATACATGCATTCTCTAGTTTCATCCATCCCACACCCTATCACATATGAGAAAAATATTGGAGTATAGGTTAAGAATATAAATAAAATTTCTAACTTAATATATTTGAGTTTAGGAATATATCATTAATTATGAAAGGATCATTTCTGATTTAAATTACAAGAAAAATTGGAGTTAAGTTGAAAGCAGGCCACTATAGTTCAGTGGTTGTTAAACTTGAATCCACATCAGAATCAGGTGAAAAAATTGAAAAAAAAAATCAATAGTTGGGGTGCTTAATAAGAAAATGCTACAAAAATGCGAAACATTATTTTTTAAATGGTAATTTTTTCAATGCTTACCGAGAATTTAATGGATTGAAGAATGTGTGAAAATAACCAGGATAATTTGAAATAAGTGGAAACCCCATCTTTATATAAATTAAGAGAAATCTCGAGTTCTGATGCATAAATGAGTGGTTACAAATTAAACACAGATGAGTGTGGAAGAAGATGTGGGAGGAGCAGATCTCTGAACAAATGCAAGTGCACTTTTCCAAGAGGAGAAGACATTCTGAATTGCACAGTCACATCTGCTTCCTTAAAAGATTGGCAACAAGTTGCACAGACTGGAAGTGGAGATTCTTTGGAGATACACATTCATTATATTTACAGGGTTTCTCTCCAGTATGAATGTTGTAATGTTTAATGAGATACGGAATCTGGCTAACCCACATTCCTTACATGGTTAGGGTTTCCCATCTCTATGAATATTCTCATGCTCAGTGAGATTTGATTTGCTACTGAAGGCTTTCCTACATTCCTTACCTATATAGGGTTTCTATCCAGTTTGCCTTCTCTGGTGTGTAATGAAGCTTGATTTCTGAATGAGAACTTTCCCACATCCATCACATTCATAGGTAATCTCTCCAGTATATATTCTCAGATTGTTAATGAAGTTTTCCTTCTGGTTGAATTTTTTTCCACATTCATTGCATATATAGGGTTTTTCTCAGAAATGAATGCTCTGATGTTTAATGAACTGATGCTTT